>CM038681.1:319958023-320210109 GCA_021605205.1 Aegilops longissima | reverse complement strand
GAAACCCCAACTCAAATTCTCAAAGCAAAATTTGGCAACATTGTCGGAATTGGTAGTGGGAAAGGCTATGGTGGTGTTATGCGGAAGTGGAGGAGGTATAAGGAAGTGTATGTGGGCACGGGACAAAATTTGGCGAAAGTTAGGCGGTGAACGGGGTGGTGGATGGGGATTGTTGCTACCAGGAGCCGGATTTCCGGGCTGGAAGCCGGATGTCCGGGGCGCCGGATGTCCGGGCTGGTCGGGCCGGATGTTCAGGGTGCCGGATGTCCGGGCTGCTCGGGCCGGATGTCCGGGCTCGATTAACACCGCGTGGAGAGGTCAAATCCGGTCAAAATTCTGGCGATTTTGTGGATGGAAATTGTGGAAAAGATGGGGAAATGCTAGATCTACCTGCAACACACGAAATCCGTGGATCAAATCCAACAAAACTTCATCACACCAACAAATCACAAAAAAAAATTTGGGGGCTATTTTTGTGGGGAATTTTCAGAATTAGGACAAAAACAACAAAATCAAGCTAGAAAAAGAGGGGTAGGGGCTCCAATAACGTGATCAACGTGGCTCATGATACCATAGATGATGTAGGGCGGAACCCTACGTGGATGATCTTTCACGTTCGAGCGGATCCTACGGTGGATTACGAAGAACACGTGGAAGAACAAGAGGGAAACACGTGGAGGAACGAGGAAAAACACTCAACCAACAACGAATCGGTCACACAAATGCTAGATCACCGATCACATAAAGTGGCACAAGATTCAAGATCAACAAAGGAAAGATACAAACGGTAGCCGTTCTTCTCCGTGAGGAGGCCTTGAGGGGGTCCACCCTAGAAGGGGGTCTTGAATCCGCTTGGGGGATCTTCTCCGTAGAGGTCCTGATCTCCGAGGAGAAGTAGCCAAGTGGATGAGCAAAGGCTCTCACACAAGAATATGAGCTAATCCAATGCTACCCTAGAAAGAGGAAGGGGATGAAGTATATATAGTCTCGGGGGCGAAGGGGTACATGGGACTTGTCCCGGATACACTGCACGCAGGCAGGAGAGGCCGGATGTCCGGGCGTCGGGCCGGATGTCCGGGCGTCGGGCCGGATGTCCGGGCCTTCGCGAGGCGCCGGATGTCCGGGCTATCCGGCCGGATGTCCGGGCTGGGTCGACCAGTTCTGCAGAATCGGGAGAGGGGTGCCGGATTTCCGGGCTTCAGGCCGGATATCCGGGCTGGGGGCCGGATATCCGGGCTTGGACGCCGGATGTCCGTGCCCTGTAGACTTGGGCAGCTTGGCTGATGCTGAGGTAGAAGCTCCAGGGGCCGGATGTCCGGTGTCATGGCCGGATGTCCGGGGCCTGGAAGGTGGTTTTGCCCGTTTCCGTTGGTTCTCTTCATCCATGGACTTGGCGGCTTGTCCATCTTCACGTGCATCCTCGGGAGGTTCCCCTTGACACGTAATCATGCATAGCATATCGGACTTAGGTAGTAGCCATGTCTCGAGTGGATCATATGTGATATCAATAAGGAAGGAGGTCACCTCGTTCTCGAGAGCTCTAGTTCTAGCTCGTGTCATGGGTCCTCTTGGCTCTTGATGAGACGGTTGTGGATGCATGGGGATGATCGTGGGATGCTCCGCATCAAAGTAGCTCCGGACAGCAAGATATAAGTGAAGATCACAACGGCAGTAAAGATAATGATGAAAAACAACTGCCAAGCAGGATATACAACAACTCTCTCTCCAATTTTCCTCTTGAAAAGTTTGAGCCAATTTTCTGATAACTTTTTTCAAAGAATGCTACTAACTCAAGCTTTCGAATGCAAAAAGAATCACTCAATTCCGAGTTGATATGAGGAGTTAAAAAATTCTAAAACTGGTTTGAAAAACTGGAATAAGCTGTGTTCACGAACTTCGGAGGGCAAAAAGACCTATTTAGAAGCCGATTTTGAGGTGCCAAATATTGAAATAGCTTCTGCAACTATTTAGATGCGGCTCGTCTCTAGCTTTAATTTGAGTACTCGCGGAGCCAAAACGGACTTCGTATGAGGAAGTTATGCCTGTTTTACTAAACAGTGCACAAAACAGATTCCAATCCGAATTCAGCTACGAGATTGAGTCTAGATAGATCCAAACTTTGTTTTTTTTCTTCTCTCTATTTTTTCTCACACTTTTTTTCCTTTTTATTTCTCTCTTTTTTTTCTCTGACTCTTTCCAAACAAACTAGATAAGATGCAGATTTGATCAAGTGAAGATGTGAACGATCTCAACTATGATTATGACAATGAACGGTGGGTAGCACGTGGTGGAAATTGATGGATGGATGGTGGTCAACGGAAGGGATAACGATGCAGCGGCGGCGTGACTAATGTAAACAGAACTCGAAACTCTAAACGAACTAGACACTAAGACCAGCAACTCGACACGACGATGCAACCAATAATTCAATAATGCAAACAATGAAAAGAAAACTGCAAAGGCTCAGACTGGCTTGGACAAAGGATGAATAGATCTAACTTTTTTTTGTGGCTTTTTCTTGGACAATAGGTAAGAAAATAAATCTAATCTAGGGATAATTGGAAATTCTCCGAGCAACATGAAAACTGATACCACTTGATAGAGGCAAAGGTGTCCCGATGTTTCGATGAGATGGTGGCTATCGTTTTCTGTGGGAGTCGACCTTGACGATCCGACTACGAACGTGCGAGACATCGCGCCTTAGCAATCGCTAAACCAACTTCCGAGGGTTATTGACCACGCCGGAGCACGATCAACCTGACCACGAGGGCATGTTTCCTGCGAGCAAACGAAGAAAAAGCAAGAAACTAAGATTGCAATCTGGATATTGCGAATATAAGAGGAAAGCTTTATTAATTAAGGTGGGGTTCTGTGACGCCTTGGTCTGGTCGTTGAACACAAATGAAATACACGAAGTTGCAATGGCTAACTTTTAACTAAACAAATCCCAAGGAAAAAGCTACTAGATGGATCTACTTATATAGGAGCAAGGGGTGGCGGCCAAGGAGGTGGGAGGACGTCCCAAGGCAGCCTAAAACTAACCCTAGGTCGTACACGGCCAATGGGCCCAAGCGGAGGTGACGTAACACCATTGGACTTGTAGTTTGACTCGGATTCTGCTGCAGCATCAAATTGTTTCATCCATAACTCAACGCTCCGGATGAATTTGTAGGTGAATCCAATTGGGTTGGAAAGTGCATGAAATCTACTTTCCAACAAAAAAAGAATCATCCAATTTGGAGTTCGGATGAAGAAGTTATTCACGTTTTGAGTCAGGTATGTCTGTGCAGTCCGAATCTGAGTCCAGAACGTGAGAGACTTGGACTCTATCTTCTCTTGGGCCAAAAGTGACGTGAGAGAACTATTTGAACAGCAAGTAAATTCCTCTTTCTCCCTTATCTTCATATGTGGATTGTACAAATGTCCCATACACCTGCAATTAGACATGGCATACAAGTTTGTGAAGTATTTTTGTCCTGGATGACATAAATAAATTATTGCATAGTTTGCATTAGAAATCACCTCACAAATATACATGTATTCAATATTTTTGGTCGTATCCAAGGTAGTCATGTCCTCATCAATGAGGGTGGAGTATGGTTGAAAGTCAGCTTGATGGACGAGCTCAATGAGGGTGGAGTAGGGTTGGAAGTCGGTGATCTTCTTGATGGGATGATTGAGTCCATTCAAGAAACGTGCCATAGTTTGCCCATCATCTTCCTTCACATTGGCTCGAATCATGGCTATCTCCATTTCCTTTTAGTATTCTTCAACACTCTTTGTTCCTTGCTTGAGGAGTTGGAGTTTCTTGAAGAGGTCGCGGTTGTAGTAGGTTGGCACAAAACGTGCTCTCATGACATCTTTCATTTGAGCCCATGTGGTGATTGGAGGTTCACCTCTTGCTTGTCGTCGCTCAATGATTTGTGCCCACCATATGAGCACATAGTCTTGGAACTCAAGTGATGCCATAGCGATTTTCTTCTCTTCATCGTAGTTGTGCAACCGGAAGATTTTGTCAACCTTCAATGCCCATGAAAGATATTCTTCGGGGTCATTGCTTCCATTGAATTTGGGCATGGTGAATTTGAGCTTTCCATATCATTGCTCTTCATTTTGTTGTGGTCGAGGATGATGACGTCCATGTCGTTGAGAATTAACAATCTCATGTTGCTCTTGGCGAGGAGGGTCGTTTTCCTCATGTTGCTCTTGTCTCGGTGGATTTCCATTATCTTCATGCGCTTGATGAACTTGAGGTTCTTGGTGAGCATGTGGTGGAGCTTGTCGAGCTTGTTGTGGGGCTTGTCGATGCACACGTGCTTGGTAGAGCCTTTCTTGGACTTCTTCGCGGAGCGCTTCTTGATATTCACGAGCTTGGTGTCCTCGGTCGGCAACGGCTCTACTTGAGTCGCGAAGTGCACGTTGTGCCTCAAGTGCTTGAGCTTCCCGTAGTTGTTGTTCTCGATGTTGCGCCTCGGCGTCTTATGCATCTTGATGTTGTCAGGCTCGCTCTTCTTGTTCTTGTTGTCGTTGGCGTTGCCGTGCTTGCGCTTGCGCAAATGCAGCTTGATTTGACGATTCGATGCTCTTGAGAGTTGGTGTCGTGTAGAGGATTGCGGTTTGCTTGACGGTCTTGACGTGCGGCACGACGAAGAGTGTTCGAAGTAGGTGTACTTGAGTCGTAGAAGGTGTCGTCGGAGTGTCGACTCGAGCGGCTCCGTCTTGAGGATGAAGAAGTGGAATGATGCCGGTTCCTCATCAAGGCGCGGATCTCGTCCATTCTTGCATCATTCTCTTGCTTGTGAGCGTCGAACTTGTTGTCGAAGTAGTCTCTTGTACGTTGCTCGGAGAGTCGCAAGTCGGTGGCGAGGTTGTCGATGCGGTCGCTCATTGCTTGTTGCTCTTGATGTAATGCTCGTTGTGCACCAAAGAGGTGTCTCTTGGTGACGTATGAGGACATGTTGTCGTCTTGCTCGAGGAAGAGTGGGTTGGTAGAATAATGGTACACGGAAACACACACGCAAATAGATAAGTGGGATTGTGCAAACCAAAAGTGAGCCCAAAATGTGGAATCCACGAAAATGCTCTTGTTGCACAATACTAGAGAGACGCTAGCATGATTGCACAATAGGCGGATACGAAACTTGTGCACAACCTACTAGGCAAAAATGCAACTATCTCTATCCCACGTATGCTATATGTATGGTATTTCGGTGCTATGATCCAATATGACAATCTTAATGTAGTATGATGCTATGGTTCTTGCTCATAAGCTCTTTGCTTATCTTTCCTCTTTGCTTAAAAGCTTGGGTGGCTCTTTCACTTTTGAGCTCTTTTCTCATGCAAAACTTCATGAACCAAGATAGCAATTGTGTATGCTATGACAACTTTGTGACACACAAATGGATCCCAAGATATGCACCACGGTGGTATGGTATGTATGCTATGGAGTATGATCACTAATGTGCACAAGTCACGTTGCCGGCAATACTCAATGGCTAGTCTTGATGGGTAAGCTACGCAAAAGTAAGGCCATGTGGGTGTCAATGCAATTGCAAGGTATGACAAAGATGTCGATGATGCTACCGTCCTTGGCGATGATGTGACCCTTGCGAAGATGAGTCGAGGTGATGATGAAGTCGAACCGTACCTAGATAGCCGAAACACAATAGGACACGGGAACCACAACTCAAAATCTCAAGGACCAAAATGTGGCAAAATCGTCATATGATGTATTGGGGAGGATGGTGGTGTATGTGGTTTCGTGATGAGGACATCAATACCATTGTTAAACCCACAACCCCTACTGTTACATATAATGGACCAATTACTAGAGCTCGCGCACGCCAATTAAATTACCAGGTACTTTCGTTTCTTGGTAATGATTCTAATGTTCATGAGAATATGATGCTGCCTAAATTGGATACATTTGTTTTGCTTACAAATGAAGGGCCTAGCTTGGAGAAGGATGAACATTGGAGCAAGAACAAGCGTGGAGTTGATGGCATGCACAAGGGGAACAAGAACGGAGTTACAAGTGATGATTTCAGGACTTTGAAGCCACCATAAGGAGTGAATGAAGCCTTGGACGAAATATACAAGATGCCACTTCATAAATTTCGTCCAGAGGCTATTCTAGGTGCTGCGTCACCTTATTATTGGGCCAGGCCCTTGTAATTTCGAAATACATAAGTATAGGCTGTTTTTAGAGTCCGTATGTGTGGGGAAACAAGAGATAGGGTTGGTTTCGGACCCCTTCCCCAAGGGCCACGAAATTATCCCCTCTTCCTCCATATATACAGCCCTTAGGGCACCATTTAGACTTTGGGATTTGTTTAGTTAAAAGTTAGCCATTGCAACTTCGTGTACTTCGTTTGTGTCCAACGACCAGACCAAGGCCCCTTACGGATCCCCACCATTATCAATACTTCATATATGTACGCAATATTCAGATTGCTTTATCATATTCTTGCTCGTTCTTCGATTATGCAGGAATAGACCTTGTGGTCGCTGATTGTGCTTCCAAGATCGCCAAGAACCTCGGGAGATTGGTTTAGCGATTGCTAAGGCACAACGTCGTGCACGTTTGTAGTCGGGTCGTCAAAGTCGACTCCACCAAATCGATAGTTATCATCTCATCGAAAGATCAGGACACCCTCGCCTCTATCAAGTGGTATCAGAACGATTGATATCTCATCAAAACATCGGGACACCTTTGCCTCTATCATTTGGAACATTTACGTGCTGTTTTTAATGCTCTACGTGATGCACGTTTGTTTGGTAACCTTGGGAAGTGCACCTTTTGCACCGACCGAGTATCTTTTCTTGGCTATGTTCTTACTCCACAGGGAATTGAAGTTGATAAAGCCAAGATTGAAGCTATTGAGAGTTGGACGCAGCCCAAAACGGTCACACAAGTGAGGAGTTTTGATGCGGAGCATCCTTCCATCATCCCCATGGACTCTACATCGACACATCCAACCCCACGAGGACCCACGACGAGAGCTCGAGCACGTGCTATTCAATCCGAGGTTAACTCTCTCCTTGTTGAACTTCACTTTGACCCACTTGAGACATGGCTACTACCTCAAACGGAGATGCTTTGTGTGCTCAGGTACCAGGTAAGCAACCAAGGAGAAGGAACGGTGCAAGACGGACATCAAGATCAAGGAAGCATTCGGCCCAACCTGGAGGGACCGGTACAACCGCCCCACAACCGGCCGGGCGGAACAACCGGCCTACTACTGATAGAGGCAAAGGTGTCCCGATGTTTCGATGAGATGGTGGCTATCGTTTCTGTGGGAGTCTACCTTGACGATTCGACTACGATCGTGCGAGACGTCGCGCCTTAGCAATCGCTAAACCAACTTCAGAGGGTTATTGACCACGCCGGAGCACGATCAACCTGACCACGAGGGCCTGTTTCCTGCGAGCAAACGAAGAACAAGCAAGAAACTGAGATTGCAATCTGGATATTGCGAATATAAGATGAAAGCTTTATTGATCAAGGAGGGTTCTGTGGACGCCTTTGTCCGGTTGTTGAACACAAACGAAGTACGCGAAGTTGCAGCTATGGCGAACTTTTAATCTAAACAAAACCCAAGGTCTAAACGGTGCCCTAAGGGCTGTATATATGGAGGAAGAGGGGGAATTTCGTGGCCCTTGGTGGAGGGGTCCGAAATCAACCCTAACTCTTGTTTCCCCACACATACGGACTCTAAAACAGCCTATACTTAAGTATTTCGAAATTACATGGGCCTGGCCCAATAATAAGGTGACGAGCACCTAGAATAGCCTATGGACTAATATTATGAAGTGGCATCTTGTATATTTCGTCCAAGGCCTCATGCACTCATTAGGGTGGCTTCAAAGTCCTGGAATCATCACTTGTAACTCCGTTTGTTCTCCTTGCGCATGCCAACATCTCCATGCTTGAACTTGCTCCAAGGTTCATCTTTCTTGTCCATGGTAGGCCCTTCATTTGTAAGCAAAACAAATGTATCCAATTTAGGCAGCATCATATTCTCATGAACATTGGTATCGTTACCAAGAAACGAAAGTACCTGATAATTCGATTGGCGCGCGAGCTCTAGTAATTGGTCCAAGATGTATAGCAGCAGGGCTGTGGGTGTAACAATGGTATTGATGTCCTCATCATCCTCCCCTTCTTGAAATGAAGTCGTCCTCGACGGAAGCTCATCTTCCTCACCCAAATAAGGCTTCAAATCTGCAATCTTAAAAGTGGGACTAACCCGAAAATCTGCAGGCAGCTCAAGTTTATATGCATTATCATTTATTTTCTCTAACACCTTAAATGGACCATCAAGACGTGGCATTAGCTTTGATTTGCAAATTAGGAAACCTATCCTCACGCAAATGTAACCAAACAAGATCTCCGGTGCAAAGACAACATGTTTTCTACCCTTATCTCCAAAGAAGTTTATATTTAGCATTCATACGCTCAATGTTTTCCTTAGTTATCTCATGCATTTTTAAAATCAATTCAGCACGTTCTTTAGCATCAAAATTAACCTTCTCCGAAGATGGAAGAGGCAACAAATCAATAGGTGCACGAAGTAGGAAGCCATACACAATTTCAAAAGGGCACATCTTAGTAGTAGAATGCAATGAACGATTATAAGCAAATTCAATATGAGGCAAGCATTCTTCCCACATTTTCTTATTATTCTTCAAAACAGCCCTAAGCATAGTAGACAATGTTCTATTGACTACTTCAGTTTGTCCATCGGTTTGGGGTGACAAGTAGTACTAAAAAGCAGTTTAGTCCCCAACTTAGCCCATACACATCTCCAAAAGTGGCTAAGAAATTTAGTATCACGATCTGAAACAATAGTATTTGGCACACCATGCAAGTTAATAATTTCACGAAAGAACAAATCAGCAACATTAACAAAGATCATCGCTTTTATGACATGGTATAAAGTGTGCCATTTTAGAGAATCTATCCACGACAACAAATATGCTATCCTCCCTTCTTTGTTCGAGGTAAACCTAAAACAAAGTCCATAGATATATCCTCCCAAGGAACACTAGGCACAGCAAAGGCATATATAAACCATGAGGATTGAGTCGTGACTTAGCTTTTTGACATGTAGTGCAGCGAGCAACAAAACGCTCAACATCCCGCCTCATCTTTGGCCAAAAGAAATGTGTAGCAAGTATATCCTCCGCCTTCTTGACGCCAAAGTGTCCCATTAATCCTCCTCCATGCGCCTCCTGCAACAACAAAAGACTAACAGAGCTAGCAGGAATGCATAGCTTGTTAGCACGAACACAAAACCATCATTAATAACGAACTTGTTCCATGTTCTTCCTTCTTTACAATTCTGCATTACATCTTTAAAATCAGCATCATGCACATATTGATCTTTGATGGTCTCCAAACCAAATATTTTGAAGTCAAGTTGTGAAAGCATAGTATAGCGACGAGACAAAGCATCAAGCAATAACATTTTCTTTACCCTTCTTGTGTTGAATGACATAAGGAAAGTCTCAATGAATTCAACCCATTTAGCATGTCTACGATTCAGTTTAGCTTGACTTTTAATATGTTTCAAAGATTCATGATCGAATGTATAACAAATTCTTTTGGCCATAAATAATGTTGCCATGTCTCTAAAGTCCGAACAAGAGCATATAATTCTTTGTCATAAGTAGAATAGTTCAGACTAGGCCCACTCAATTTTTCGTAAAAGTATGCAACAGGTTTGCCATCTTGTAATAACACACCTCCTAATCCAATTCCACTAGCATCACATTCAAGCTCAAAAGTATTATTAAAGTCAGGAAGTTGGAGTAAAGGAGCATGTGTCAACTTATCTTTCAATACCGTGAAGGCTTCTTCCTGTGCGGTACCCCAAACAAAAGGCACATCCTTCTTTGTAAGCTCATTGAGAGGTGCAGCAATGGTGCTAAAGTCTCTCACAAAACGCCCATAGAAACCAGCGAGTCCAAGAAAACTCCTCACTTGTGTGACCGTTTTGGGCTGCGGCCAACTCTCAATAGCTTCAATCTTGGCTTTATCAACTTCAATTCCCTGTGGAGTAACAACATAGCCAAGAAAAGATACTCGGTCGGTGCAAAAGGTGCACTTCCCAAGGTTACCAAACAAACGTGCATCACGTAGAGCATTAAAAACAGCACGTAAATGTTCCAAATGTTCTTCCAAAGATTTGCTATAAATCAGTATATCATCAAAGTAAACTACCACAAATCGTCCAATGAAAGCACGAAACTTCGCTCATTAATCTCATGAAAGTACTAGGTGCATTAGTTAACCCAAAAGGCATGACTAGCCACTCATATAATCCAAACTTAGTTTGAAATGTTGTTTTCCATTCATCTCCCAATTTCATACGAATTTGATGGTATCCACTCATAAATCAACTTTGGAGAATATTGTAGAGCCACTCAATTCATCAAGCATATCATCTAGCCTAGGAATAGGATGACGATAACGAATAGTAATATTATTAATGCCTCTACAATCAACACACATACGCCGACGCACCATCCTTTTTAGGCACTAATATAATAGGAACAGCACAAGGACTAAGAGATTCGCAGATATAACCTTTGTCGAGCAGCTCACGTACTTGACGATAATCTCCTTCGTCTCCTCCGGATTGGTACGGTGTGGTGCGCGGTTGGTAGCGATGCACCGGAATTAAGTCAATTTGATGCTCAATTCCTCGAATAGGTGGTAATCCGGTGGCACGCCTTGTGGGAAGACGTCGGCGAACTCCCGCAAAATGTTAGTGACAGCGAGGGGCAAAGAGGAAGGCACATCCTCGAATGAAAATAATGCCTCTTTGCACACAAAAGCATAGCAAACAGATTTGCTAGAATCTAGCTCATCAATATCAGATTTGGTGGCAAATAAACATGCACTTTTCAGTTTAATTTCAGAAGCAACATTAGATGGTTTATTATTAGGCTTCATTTGTTTCTTAAATTCTTTTGCCACAATCTGATTTTCACTCTTATTTTTCTCCTGTTTTGCTTTATTAGCTCTATTAATATCATCTTTCAAAATGGAATCAGGAGTCATAGGAAGCAAAGTAATATTTTTATCCTTGTGAACAAGAGTATACTGATTTTTTCTACCATGGTGTACAGAATTTTTATCAAATTGCCATGGTCTACCAAGTAATAAGGAACATGCTTGCATAGGTACCACATCACAATCAACATAATCAGCATATGTAGAGATACTAAAATACACACGAACAGTACGTGTTACCTTAACCTTGCTGCTGTTGTTGAACCATTGGATGTAGTAAGGATGTGGATGTGGTCTTGTGGTGAGAGAAAGCTTCTCCACCATATCCATGCTAGCCAAGTTGTTGCAGCTCCCTCCATCTATGATGACGCGAATAGAACGTTTCTTCACAACTCCCTTTGTATGGAACAAGTTATGCCTCTGATTTTGCTCAGCTTGTGTAACCTGCACACTCAAAACACGTTGAGCAACTAAACATTCATACCTGTCAAAGATCTTCAAGAGCCATGTATTGCGCCTCATGATCGAATCATCTCCACCGTGTTCTTCATGTGTAATAAGAGCCAAAGTCTCTTCATCATAGTCACTAGCGGACTCATACCCACCATCCTCAAGAGCAATCATCACACGCTGAGATTGGCATTCTCTCGCAAAATGTCCTCTTCCCTTACAACGACGACAAATAATATCACTTGTGTGCCCTGTTGACGCCATGGAAGAAGAACAGCTCTGTAGGCCCAGCAGTGTGCTCTTGGCGATAGTGGTGGTTGTGCCTGCTTTCTTGTATCACGGTTGGAGGTGGCAGCCGACGGAGGTGCCGTGTAGTAGAACGTGTGGAAGTAGATGATGCACGTGGTGTCCATGATGAAGGTCGACCTGCAGAAAAGTTAGTTCGCGCCAACGCTGTCGATCCTCAAGACTTCACGCTCAGCTTTACAAGCAAGATGGAATAATCGAGTGATATTATTATAATCCTTGTAGTCTAGAATGGTCTGAATCTCTATTTAATCCACCCGTAAAACGTGCAAGCATAGCTTCATTCTCCTCAACAATACCACATCTAATCAAGCCAGTTTGTAATTCCCGATAATATTCTTCACCGAATTTTTCCTTGTCTTAAGCGCTGCAATTTTGAAGTAATTCACGTTGATAATATGGTGGAACCCAACGAGTACGCATAGCAGTTTTCAAAGCAGCCCAAGTAGCTGGAACAGGATATAATCTACAATGTTCGACCACCAAACACATGCAAAGCTAGTGAAAGCACAAACAAGCAGGAACCCGTCTCTCCTCGTGATATTGTAAACATGTAAATCGTTGTTCAGTTTCTAACTCCCAAGTAAGATATATATCAGAACATATCTACCCTCAAATGGTGGAATATTCAATTTCAGTTTAGGAAGATGGTCATGATCTCGCACCAAGAGGAGCCCGAACATTGCCATTATTTGCATGTGGACGACCTGGTGGTTGTGGTGCTGGTGGTTGCACGAGTTCGATGTTGATCAACCTCATCCTCGTAATCTCTCACATAATCATCCTCCCCACCGCAGCAACAGGAGCCATGTAGTATCAACAAGAGCACCAAAGAGCTTGGCCAGGTGAAGAGGGACACGGAAGCTCGGCGGAGGGCTGTTTCGCGATGTGGAGGTAGTCCTTGTTGTTGTAGTAGAGGTGCGTTAGGTGCCGCGGTGGTGGTGGTGGTAGACGCAGCGAGCAATTCATTAAACTTGTTATCGAGCTTTGTTTCAACGCCTTCTCAATGCCATCTATCTTCTCCATGGCCTCTTCAAATCTATTTAGCACATCTTCCACCTGCCCACTCATCATTTGTTGAAACTTATCATGTAGCGCTTTGTTTGTCATGTTCTCCCATCAGTCACGTCGGCTTGTGATCCTGCCATGGTTAGCAGCAATAGAAACACACAAGAATATGATTCGACAGACTACTAGGAAGTGGTGGTGGTGGTGTGGTGGACAAATCACAAACCGTCAAGCAAATCTCAAATTCTTACCAGTTCTTACCAAAGAAGAAAGCGGTGATCGCAACCGATGTAGTCAAAACTCTCAAAGCTTGGATAGAGCGATTACTGTGGAGAGTCAAACGCACGATGTAGATGTATGTGGCGCTGGGAAGGCTTATAATATGGTGGCAAAAGGGTCAGCAATAATCAATTCAGAGATGCAAAGTTGAATAAACGCTCAACGACAGATCAGGTTGGTCCTAGGCTAGACCGTGCTAGAGACGCGAGCCTAGAACACTAACAAAATCACGGCGCTGCACGTAAACAAGGGAAAAGCACACTCTGGATTTTTTTTTCGCTTTTTTTTTTGCGAAAAATCACTATAATGGCGAGTGTCTCAAAACACTTCCGAGGTCAAACTGACAGGATGGGCACGAAATTTTTTTCGACCAAAATTTTTTTTTTCGACTGCCCGGACCCAAAAACTGGAAACGGGTCAAAAAAAACTTTCTATAACGGCGACTGTCTCAACTCACTTAGAAACACTTAAAAACAGGATAGCCAGAAAATTTTTCGACAAGTGCGTTTTCGGAAAATTTTGGGCCTAAACGGAGGGTGGTTTCAGACTTTTTTTTTTCCAAACCTACTCCGCAAGGAAACACGAATCGGAAACTAGATGGATCTCGAAAACAAACCTAATATGAAAAGAACTCGGATTGGTGGTGGATATATGGTGGTGGTATATGGCAGCGGTGGTGGTAGCGGTGGTAGTATATGGATATGGATCGGTGGTGGTATATGGACACGGATTGGTGGTGGTATATGGATACGGATTCGGAGCGGTGATGGTACGTGGCAGGGCGATGATGATGGTGCGGTGGCGGCGTGACAACCGATGACCGAACTCAAACTCTAAAAGACTAGACGCTAAGACCAGCAACTTGACACGACGATGCAACCGCAAATTCAACAAAGCAAAACCCTAAAAAGATTATGCAAAGGCTCGATTGGTTCGGATATGATGAACTAACCCTAATTTTTTTTGTGGCTTTTTCGTGGACTTTAGGTATGAAGAACAGACTCGATCTAATCTACTTAAAAACTGTAAAATCTCACCGAGCAACCTGAAAATCTGATACCACTTGATAGAGGCAAAGGTGTCCCGATGTTTCGATGAGATGGTGGCTATCGCTTCGTGGAGTCGACCTTGACGATCCGACTACGATCGCGGCGAGACGTCGCGCCTTAGCAATCGCTAAACCAACTTCCGAGGGTTATTGACCACGCCGAGCACGATCAACGACCACGAGGGCCTGTTTCTCGCGAGCAAACGAAGAACAAGCAAGAAGCTGAGATTGCAATCTGGATATTGCGAATATAAGATGAAAGCTTTATTGATCAAGGAGGGTTCTGTGACGCCTTTGTCCGGTTGTTGAACACAAACGGCACGAAGTTGCAGCTATGGCGAACTTTTAATCTAAACAAAACCCAAGGTCTAAACGGTGCCCTAAGGGCTGTATATATGGAGGAAGAGGGGGAATTTCGTGGCCCTTGGTGGAGGGGTCCAAATCAACCCTAACTCTTGTTTCCCACACATACGGACTCTAAAACAACCTATACTTAAGTATTTCGAAATTACATGGGCCTGGCCCAATAATAAGGTGACGAGCACCTAGAATAGCCTATGGACTAATATTATGAAGTGGCATCTTGTATATTTCGTCCAAGACCTCATGCACTCATTAGGGTGGCTTCAAAGTCCTCGAATCATCACTTGTAACTCCGTTTGTTCTCCTTGCGCATGCCAAGATCTCCATGCTTGAACTTGCTCCAAGGTTCATCTTTCTTGTCCATGGTAGGCCCTTCATTTGTAAGCAAAACAAATGTATCCAATTTAGGCAGCATCATATTCTCATGAACATTGGAATCGTTACCAAGAAACGAAAGTACCTGATAATTCAATTGGCGTGCGCGAGCTCTAGTAATTGGTCCAGTATGTATAGCAGCAGGGGCTGTGGGTGTAACAATGGTATTAATGTCCTCATCAACTACCGCCCAACAACCGGACGCTATTCGGTGATCAAGCGGTGCAAGGCCGGTACAGCACCGGATGTACCGGTAAAACCCAAATGACCGGAACTACCGGCCCCACGACCGGTACAACCGCTGGGGACCCCGACTCCCAGCTGCAGAAGCCAACACCTGACCCCCCCGGTAGTACCGCCTTCCTCGACCGATACTTCCGCTCCCCCTGGATCGCCAGCGGTACAAACCGCCCCCTCGAGCGGAACAACCGGCCTGTCTGCGCACAGGGCTCGGGCATGAGGCCCATGTACCCCTTCACTTCGGCCCCATTTGCACTAAGAATATAAATAGAACTCCCCCACCTCCTAATTAGGGTTAGCATTGGTTTAGCTCATGTTTGTGTGAGAGCCTTGCTCATCCACTTGGTTACTTCTCCTCGGAGCTCAGGACCTCTACGGAGAAGATCCCCCAAGCGGATTCAAGACCCCCTTCTAGGGTGGACACCATCAAGACCTCCTCAAGGAGATGAACGGCTACTCATGTATCCTTACCTTTGTTGATTGTGGATCATATGTATCTCTTTGTGTTCGGTGATCTAGCACTTGTGTGATTGATTCCTTGTTGGTTGAGTGATTTCTCTCTCGTTTCCTCTGTGTTTCCCTTTGTTCTTCCGCGTTTTCTTCGTGATTCCCCGTAGGATCCACTCCAAACGTGAAAGATCGTCCACATAGGGTCCGCCCTACATCATCTTGGTATCATGAGCCACGTTGATCACGTTTTTGGAGCCCCTACCCCGTGTTTTCTAGCTTGATTTTGTTGTATTTGTCCTAATTCCGAAAATTCCCCACCAAAAATAGCCCCAAATTTTTTTGTGATTTGTTGGTGTGATGAAATTTTGTTGGATTTGGTCCATGGATTTGTGTTGCTGCGTGTGGATCTAGCTTTCCCGACCCTCCCCACCTCTTTCCTTCCACTAAATCCACCCAATTTTGCCCCCGAAATCCTCCATTTCCGCCACACATTCGCGCCCCGTTTCGTTCTGTGTCGAATCCCGACACGAGCGGTACAACCGCCCCTCCGAGCGGTACCACCGCTGAGTACCTCGAGCGGTACAACCGCCCGTCCGAGCGGTACTACCGCCCAGGCCAATTTTAGCATCCTGATTTTCACCAATTTCAGCATAACTTCCACATCCGAAGTCCGATTTTCGCGTTCTTTAGCTCGTTGAGAAGCTATTGACATCCCCCATCCACCACCACTTTCCGTTTCCACCATTGTTTCTTTTGGTCTTTGAGAATTTGAGTTGTGGTTCCCGTGTCCTATTGTGTTTCGGCTATATAGTACGGTTCGACGTCAACATCACCACGGCTCAACTTCGCAAGGGTCTCATCATCGCCAAGGACGGTAACTTCGACGACATCTTTGTCATACCTTGCAATTGCATTGATACCCACATGACCTTATTTTTGCGTAGCTTACCCATCAAGACAAGTTTGTACCTTTTTGATGGGTCTTGAAGGGGTCTTGAATCCGCTTGGGGATCTTCTCCGAGAGGTCCTGATCTCCGAGGAGAAGTAGCCAAGTGGATTCAAGACCCCCTTCTAGGGTGGACCCCATCAAGGCCTCCTCACGGAGAAGAACGGCTACCGTTTGTATCTTTCCTTTGTTGATCTTGAATCTTGTGCCACCTTATGTGATCGGTGATCTAGCACTTGTGTGATTGATCTCTTGTCGGTTTAGTGATTTCCTCTCGCCTCCTCCGTGTTTCCCTTTGTTCTTCCGCTGTTCTTCGTGATTCCCTCAGAGGACCCGCCTCCAACGTGAAAGATCACCCACGAGGGTTCCGCCCTACATCATCTATGGTATCATGAGCCACGTTGATCATGTTATTGGAGCCCCTACCCCTCTTTTTCTAGCTTGATTTTGTTGTTTTTGTCCTAATTCCGAAAATTCCCCACAAAATAGCCCCAAATTTTTTTTTTGTGATTTGTTGGTGTGATGAAGTTTTGTTGGATTTGATCCGCGGATTTCGTGTGTTGCAGGTAGATCTAACATTCCCCCTCCATTTCCACAATTTCCATCCACAAAATCGCCCGAATTTTGCCCCGGTTTTGACCTCTCCACGCGGTGTTCGTCGAGTTCGTCCACGGATCCAGAGCCCGGCCATCCGGCACCCCGGACATCCGGCCCGACCAGCCTGGACATCCGGCGCCCCGGACATCCGGCTTCCAGCCCGGAAATCCGGCTCCTGGTAGCATCAATCCCCATCCACCACCCGCTCACCGCCTAACTTTCGCCAAATTTTGTCCCGTGCCCACACACACTTCCACTTACCTCCACCACTTCCGCATAACACCACCATAGCCTTTCCCACTACCAATTCCGACAATGTTGCCAAAATTTGCCTTGAGAATTTGAGTAGGGGTTTCCGTATCCTTTTGTGTTTCGGCTATCTAGGTACGGTTCAACATCAACATCACCACCGCTCATCTTCGCCAAGGACGGTAACATCGTAGACATCTTTGTCATTACTTGCAATTGCATTGATAACCATCATAGCCCATCTTTGGCGTTGCTTACCCATCGAGACTAGCCATTGAGTATTGCCGGCACGTAACTTGTGCACATTAGAGATCATACTCCATAGCATACATACCATACCAAAGTGGTGCATATCTTAGCATCAACTTGTGTGTCACAAAGTTGTCATCGCATACACAATTGCTATCTTGGTTCATGAAGTTTTGCATGAGAAAAGAGCTCAAAAGAGAAAGAGCCAATCAAGCTTTTAAGCAAAAAGAGGAAGATAAGCAAAAAGCTTATGAGCAAGAACCATAGCATCATACAACATTAAGATTGTCATACTTGATCATCTTGGATCAACACATCGAAACACCATACATATAGCATACTTGGGATAGAAGTTGTTGCATTTTTGCTTAGTAGGTTGTGCACAAGTTCGTATCCGCCTATGGTGCAATCGTGCTAGCGTCTCTCTAGTGTTGTGCAACAAGAGCACCTTGGTGAATTCCACATTTTTGCTCATTATTGGTTGCATAACCCCATATTATCTATTTGCGTGTGTGTTTCCGTGTACCATATCTTGCTATAGGTCTACTTGTTGCATTTGCAAATTTGTGAATCATTTCCAACATTATTGAGTCTCACTTACAGTTGCATCAAATTTTATGCCACCATCCTAACCGAGCTCTACCATAAGCTTTTATTTATGTAGGTGTGAGAACCGACAAGAATCGGTACCAAGAGTGCTATTTCATTGTCCGCATTTGAGTGAACTTGATTCATCTTCAACATCGGTCAAAGGTACATTGGTATAAGTTCTTTTCCGTTCTACCACTCACATTTTGCTTGGAATGATGGATAGGCCAAGTACCTCTACCAACCCACTCTTCATCGAGCAAGACGACGACATGTCATCATACGTCACCAAGAGCCACCTCTTTGGTGCACAATGAGCGTTGCACCAAGAACAACAAGCAATGAGCGACCGCATCGACAACCTCGCCACCGACTTGCGACTCTCCGAGCAACGTACAAGGGACTACTTCGACAACAAGTTCGACGCTCACAAGCAAGAAAATGATGCAAGAATGGACGAGATCCGCGCTTTGATGAGAAACCGGCATCATTCAACTTCTTCATCATCAAGACGGAGCCGCTCGAGTCGACACTCCGACGACACCTTCTACGACTCAAGTACACCTACTTCGAACACTCTTCGTCGTGCCGCTCGCCAAGACCGTCATGCATCTCGCAACCCGCTACATGACAAGCATTCACAAGAGCAAGTTGATGATCAAGTTCCTCGTCCTCAATCAAACCAAGAGGCTTTTGCTCAAGCTCAAGAACTACAACGTCTTCGTCGCCAACAAGAGGAAGAACGAGCGCGTCTTCACCAAGACGAACAAGACGCCAAGGCTCAACGTCTTCAACAACAACAATGTGAGGCGCAAGCTCTTGAGGCACAACGTGCCCTTCAAGAATCAAGTAGAGCCTTCGCCAACCGCAATCGCGAACGGCGCAATCAAGAGGAAGCCCTTCGAGAAGAAATCCAAGAGAGGAACTACCAACCTCATGTACAACGTCAAGTTCCTCAAGCCCCTCCACAAGCTCGTCAAGCTCCACCCCAACCTCAAGTTCAAAAAGGGCAAGTTGATTATGGTCTTCCTCCACACCAAGAGCAACATGAAGACGATTACAATTCACGTCAAGGACGTCATCATCAACATCGGCAACAACACAATGAAGAGCAACGCTACGGCAAGCTGATAGAGGCAAAGGTGTCCCGATGTTTCGATGAGATGGTGGCTATCGTTTCTGTGGGAGTCGACCTTGACGATCCGACTACGAACGTGCGAGACGTCGCGCCTTAGCAATCGCTAAACCAACTTCCGAGGGTTATTGACCACGCCGAGCACGATCAACTCCGACCACGAGGGCCTGTTTTCTGCGAGCAAACGAAGAACAAGCAAGAAACTGAGATTGTAATCTGGATATTGCGAATATAAGATGAAAGCTTTATTGATCAAGGTGGGGTTACGTGACGCCTTTGTGCAGTCGTTGAACACAAACGGCACGCGAAGTTGCAGCTATCGCGAACTTTTAATCTAAACAAAACCCAAGGTCTAAACGGTGCCCTAAGGGCTGTATATATGGAGGAAGAGGGGGAATTTCGTGGCCCTTGGTGGAGGGGTCCGAAATCAACCCTAACTCTTGTTTCCCCACACATACTGAACTCTAAAACAGCCTATACTTAAGTATTTCGAAATTACATGGGCCTGGCCCAATAATAAGGTGATGCAGCACCTAGAAAAGCCTATAAACGAATATTATGAAGTGGCATCTTGTATATTTCGTCCAAGGCCTCATGCACTCATTAGGGTGGCTTCAAAGTCCTGGAATCATCACTTGTAACTCCGTTCTTGTTCCCCTTGCGCATGCCAACATCTCCATGCTTGAACTTGCTCCAAGGTTCATCTTTCTTGTCCATGGTAGGCCCTTCATTTGTAAGCAAAACAAATGTATCCAATTTAGGCAGCATCATATTCTCATGAACATTGGAATCGTTACCAAGAAACGGAAGTACCTGATAATTCAATTGGCGTGCGCGAGCTCTAGTAATTGGTCCAGTATGTATAGCAGCAGGGGCTGTGGGTGTGACAATGGTATTGATGTCCTCATCAGAAGCAATGATCCCGAAGACTACCTCTCATGGGCATTGAAGGTTGACAAAATCTTCCGCTTGCACAACTACGATGAAGCGAAGAAAATCGCTATAGCATCACTTGAGTTCCAAGACTATGTGCTCATATGGTGGGAACAAATCATTGAGCGACGACAAGCAAGAGATGAACCTCCAATCACCACTTGGGCTCAAATGAAGGATGTCATGCGAGCACGTTTTGTGCCAACCTACTACAATCGCGACCTCTTCAAGAAACTCCAACTACTCAAGCAAGGAACAAAGAGTGTTGAAGAATACTACAAGGAAATGGAGATAGCCATGATTCGAGCCAATGTCAAAGAAGATGATGAGCAAACTATGGCACGCTTCTTGAATGGACTCAATCATCCCATCAAGAAGATCGCCGACTTCCAACCATACTCAACACTCATTGAGCTCGCGCATCAAGCTACAAAGGCCGAGCGTCAAGTGCAAGATGACTTCAGGTACGCCAAGTACTCGGCCAAGACCTACGGCTTCTCCAACAACCAAGCTTCAACGACTCCTCCAACATCTACATCAACCAAACCTTTTACAACCAACGACGACAAGTCGAGTTACAAGAGAAAGTCGACAAGTTCAAGTTGCCCTCCTCCTACTACAAGCAACTTCAAGCCGCGTGCTTCATCATCTACTCCGACCGATGAGACCATCAAAACAAGCTCCTTCAAGTGTTTCACTTGCGGCGGCCGAGGCCACAAGTCCTATGAATGCACCAACAAGCGCACCATGATCCTCAACGATGACGGCACCTATGACTCAATGAGTGAGGAGGAGATGGAAGCCCTTGAGCAAGTGGCCATGCACCGGCAAGTGAACGAAGATGAAGATGATCAAGTCTTTTGCGATGAGGATTCAAGCCCCGCTCTTGTTGTCTCCAAGGTCTTGACCCTTCAACATCAACAAGAAGACCACCAAAGATGCCACATATTCCACACAAAGGCCGTCATCAACGGAAGGTCCGTCAAGGTCATCATCGATGGAGGTAGTTGCCACAACTGGGCAAGTGAAGAACTATGTTCCAAACTTCAATTGGTCAAGAGGAAGCACCCGCACCCCTACAAGGTTCAATGGCTAAGTGACTCCGGCACTATACGAGTCGAGCATACGGTCCAAGTCTCCTTCAAAATTGGTGCTTATGAAGACACGTTGGAATGTGATGTGGTCCCAATGACCGTTTGCCACCTACTTCTAGGTCGACCATGGCAATTCGACCGTGGTGTCATCCACAATGGGCGTACCAATCACTATGGCTTCAACATGAAAGGTGATGAGGACATCAATACCATTGTTACACCCACAGCCCCTACTGCTACATATACTGGACCAATTACTAGAGCTCGCGCACGCCAATTAAATTATCAGGTACTTTCGTTTCTTGGTAATGATTCTAATGTTCATGAGAATATGATGCTGCCTAAATTGGATACATTTGTTTTGCTTACAAATGAAGGCCCTAGCTTGGAGAAGGATGGACATTGAGCAAGAACAAGCATGGAGATAATGCCATGCAAGGGGAACAAGAACGGAGTTACAAGTGATGATTTCAGGACTTTGAAGCCACCATAATGGGTGCATGAAGCCTTGGACGAAATATACAAGATGCTACTTCATAAATGTCGCCCCGAGGCTATTCTAGGTGCTGCGTCACCTTATTAGTGGGCCAGGCCCTTGTAATTTCGAAATACACAAGTATAGGCTATTTTAGAGTCCGTATGTGTGGGGAAACAAGAGATAGGGTTGATTTGGACCCCTCCACCAAGGGCCACGAAATTCCCCCTCTTCCTCCATATATACAGCCCTTAGGGCACCGTTTAGACCTTGGGTTTTGTTTAGATTAAAAGTTCGCCATAGCTGCAACTTCCCGGCGTGCCGTTTGTGTTCAACGACTGCACAAAAGCGCCACAGTAACCCCACTTGATCAATAAAGCTTTCATCTTATATTCGCAATATCCAGAATGCAATCTCAGTTTCTTGCTTGTTCTTCGTTTGCTCGCAGGAAACAGACCCTCGTGGTCAGGTTGATCGTGCTCCGGCGTGGTCAATAACCTCTCGGAGTTGGTTTAGCGATTGCTAAGGCGCGACGTCCTCGCACGTTCGTAGTCGGATCATCAAAGTCGACTTCCTCCAAAGCAAAAACCAACATCTCATCGAAAGATGGGACACCTTTGCCTCTATCAAGTGGTATCAGATTTCCAGGTTGCTCGGTGAGATTTTACAGTTTTCCGTAGTTTAGATCGAGTCTGTTCTTCATACCTATAGTCCACGAACAAGCCACAAAAAAAATTTAGGGTTAGTTCATCATATCCGAACCAATCTGAGCCTTTGCATAATCTTTTTAGGGTTTGCTTTGTTGAATTTGCGGTTGCATCGTCGTGTCAAGTTGCTGGTCTTAGAGTCTTGATGCGGAGCATCCTACGGTCATCACCATGTCAAGAGTCCGTTTGGCAAGTGACACGTGCGACCTCTTCTTCACATACACAAAGGTGAATCTTCTCCTTTACACGTGCTCACTTGACCCCTTCGAGGATGGTATACTACATGACACTTCCCCCGTGTGCATGCATAGGTATTGTCGGAGCTTCTCGGATGTCAAGGAGGAGTGCAAGCGCCAAGGAACGACTACACCGTCCGCGAGGGAAGCATGGAAGCGACGACGGAAGAAGACGGAGCTGCTGAAGCTACAGCGGCCGGACATCCGGGCCAGAGGCCGGACATCCGGCGCCTCACCAAAGCCCGGACATCCGCCAACCGCCCGGACATCCGGCGTCTCACGAGCCGGATATCCGCCTGAAGCCCGAAATCCGCACCCATCACCCGACGGCGAACAGACGCACAGCCCGGACATCCGGCTGGGTAGCCCGGACATCCGGCGCCTCGCGAAGGCCCGGACATCCGGACCGACGCCCGGACGTCCGGCCTCCCCTGCCTGCGTGCAGTGCCTCCGGGACTCGTCCCTTGTACCCCTTCGCCCCGAGACTATATATACTTGATCCCCTCCTCTTTCTAGGGTTAGCTTTGGATTAGCTCATGTTTAGGTGAGAGAGCCTTTGCTCATCCACTTGGCTACTTCTCCTCGGAGATCAGGACCTCTACGGAGAAGATCCCCAAGCGGATTCAAGACCCCCTTCTAGGGTGGACCCCATCAAGACCTCCTCTCGGAGAAGACCGGCTACTCGTGTATCCTTACCTTTGTTGTTCTTGAATCTTGTGCCACTCTATGTGATCGATAATCTAGCACTTGTGTGATTGGTTTCTTGTCGGTTGAGTGAATTCTCTCGTTTTCCCGTGTTTCCCTCTTGTTCTTCCGCTGTTCTTCGTGATCCCCGAGGATCCGCTCCAACGTGAAAGATCGCCCACGAGGGTTCCGCCTACATCATCTATGGATCGAGCTTAGGTTGATCACGTTTTTGGAGCCCCTACCCCTCTTTTTCTAGCTTGATTTTGTTGATTTCGTCCTAAATCCGAAAATCCCCACCAAAAATAGCCCCAAATTTTTTTGTGATTTGTTAGTTTTGATGATGTTTTGTTCATTTTGATCCATGGATTTGCTTGGTTTCGAGTGGATCTAGCATTTCCCCAAATTTCTCCACTTTCCATCCACGAAATCTCTCCCATTTTGACCTTGAAATCATCAATTTCCGCCCCAATTCGAAAATTTCCGCCCCAAACGAGATCGGGATTCGTCGGGCCGGACATCCGGGCCATCCGGCCGGACATCCGGGCCCCAAGCCGGACATTCGGGCCCTGGAGCACCAAATTCGCACGGTTCTGGACATACACCCCCGGAAATCCGGCCCCGAGCCCCGGAAGTCGGCCCCTGGGATTTCTGTTTTTTCCGTTTCACCGTTTTGTCCATAACTAATTCATCCGGAGGCCGATTTTGACGTTCTTTAGCTCGTTTTGAAGCTATTGACATCCCCCTTCCCATAAAAATACTACCACCACCATTTGAATCCATAAAATTTTTTAAAATTTGGCAAGTTTGCCTAGACCTTCCACCATATCATCCGCATAGCCACCACCGACTTCCGCAACCTAACCCATTTTGTTCCCCATAGCATTAGTGGTTGCTTGAGTAGTGATTTGAGTCTCCTAAGGTGTTTCGGCTACTTAGGGACGATTGCCTCTTCATCAACCACCACCACCATTTCCACATAACCTTGCCTACCATACACTTCCGACACCCCCAACTTAACCCAATTGTTGATTGAGCTTTTTCGAGTTGTGGCTTGTGTCTCCTAAGGTGTTTCGGCTACTTAGGGACGGCAACTTCAACTCCGACACGTGTATAGCCCATCATTCCACTTCCGCATTGCCAAGTGCAAACCACCACCGCTTTCCGCTACCACCATTTGACATTTTCCTTCGAGATTTTGAGTTTGCGGTTTTTTCGTTTCCTAGGGTGTTTCGGCTAACTAGGAACGGCTATACATAAAGAACACCGCCACTCATCATCGCCAAGGACGGTAACCTCGACGACACCATTGTACATTCCCCTTGCAATTGCATTGTTAACCCCTAGCCTTACTTTTGCGTTACTTGCCTATCGAGACTAGCCATTTGAGTATGTCCGGCAACGTGACTTGTGCACATTAGTGATCATACCTTCCATTACATACCATACCATATCATATTGGTATCATATCATCCATTGTGTCTCAAGTTTGTTCCCGCATATACACAATTGCTATCTTGGTTTGAGCATTGTGCAAAAGTGGCCATAGAAAAAAAAAGGAAAAGAAAAAATAAAGCTTTTAAGCAAAAGAAAGAGAGAGCAAAGAGCTTGTAAGCAAGTGCCATAGCATCATAACCACATTGCATATAAGATTATCATACTTGATCATCTTGGATCATTGTGAGAGAAACACCGGGAACCATACATACATAGCATACTTGGGATAGAAGTTTATCCATTTTGCATCTTACAGGTTGTGCACAAGTGTCGTATCCGCCTATTGAGCAATCGTGCTAGCGTCTCTCTTGAGTTGTGCAACACGAGCGTTTTGGTGGATTCCACATTTTGAGCTCATTCCTTGGTTGCACGGCCCCATTTATCTATCCGTGTGTGTGTTTCCGTGTGCCATTCTTTGCAATTGGTCCATTTGTTTCACTTGCGAATTTGTGAATCTTTTTCAACATTATTGACTCTTGCTAACATTTTGCATTAAAATTTTGTGCCACTATCCTCACCGAGCTCCTCCATAAGCTTTACTTGTGTAGGTGTGAGAACCGACAAGGATTGGTACCAATAGTGCTATTTCATTGTCCGCATTTGAGTGAACTTGATTCATTTTCAACATCGGTCAAGGTACATTGGTATAAGTTCTTCTCTTTCTCCCACTCATATTTGCTCGAGTCTTGTGATGGATAGGCAAGGCATTTCATCTTCGGTCTACAACAACAACGACGAGTTCGATGCCATGGAAAACAACTACGACGCCAAGATGCAAGCTAAAATGGAGGAGATCAAATCCCTCATCAAGTCCTACAAGCGATCTTCCTCATCTTCGAGAAGACGCTCAAGAGTACATGCTTCCGAGCTACCGTCTCCGGCAAGATCACATCGGCATCGACACCATCACCAACAAGAACGTGAAGGTCAAGAGCTCTACATCAACAACCGCTCAATGACTTCACCATCTCCCTTGGCATCTTCGCCAAGCGACTTCAAGGCATCTTCGCCTACGGACATACGACATCTTCGCCAACAAGAACCTCAAGGCTACGCTCAAGAGAAGCTCCCCAAGCTCAAGTCTGCGACTTCCACGAGCTACTACGACCTCGACATCGACCACGAGATTCCTTTCTATGGGACTCAAGAACCCGAGGAGTACCTCGAGTGGGAGCGTTTGATGGACGACTACCTCAAGATACATCAAGTTCCTCCCGAAGATCAAGTGAAGTGCGCCACAAGAAACTTCCACGACTACGCCTCGACTTGGTGGCTTCACACACCTTCGGAGTGCTACGAGATGAGTTGGTCCAAGATGAAGAGAGCTTTGCGGCGAGAGTTCGTGCCTCCAACCTACACGGAACAACTTCGACGCTAATTGGAGAACACCATCCAAGGATCCAAGTCCATCGACGCGTACTTCAAGGAGATGAAGATTGCCTTGCGACGAGCCGGTGTGGACGACCCCATTTCGATGAAGTTCCACTTCATGATGGGATTGAACAACGACATCTCGAAGACTATCTTCCTCGAGAACTACAAGTCCATCGACGACTACTACATTGATGCTCTCAAGGCGGAACAAGAACTCATGAAGGCCAAGGCTTCTCCACCCCAAGCACACTTCGCGGCGACCAAGCTCTACAACAAGCATGAGGCTAGTACCACCATGATGTCCAAGCCCGACAAGCTCCAAGACGATGCTCCCAAGTGCGACTTCACTGCCATCCCTCTTTGTGGCATTGATGATGCCGAGTCTACCTTGACTCTTTTTCAAGATGGTACGGCGACAAGTACGACTACGGAGACCTTCAAGGACCAAGCTTTGGAGGCAAGCAACAAGGTGACGAGTAAGGATGATGCTTCCATCTTAGGAGGCGAGAGTGATGATGTGCCATCTTCGGCCTTCATCCACGACGACGATGACAAGATGATCGAGCATGGGATTTTCCCTTCGGTCATGGAGGAGAGTGATGATATGCCATCTTCGGCCTTCATCCACGGCGACCACGACGAGATGGTTGAGTACTTCACCTCGACCACGGCGACGTATGATGACATGAGTGACATGTGCCACCATATTGAGAGTGAGAGTGCCTTCACCACTAGCCCTATATATGATGTGTTGCCACAAACCCCATGTGAGGAGAGCCACAACCCCCACCACTTGAGTGAGATGAGTGACTCCACCATATGTGAGTTTAAGTGCACCTATTTTGAGGGAGTGAGTGAACCACCACATAGAGAGAGTGAGATAGTTGATAGGTCTCGTGAGGTCATTTGCATTTCTAACAACTTGACCTCTACCTCTATTGTGTCTTATCATTTGGTGCTAGGTCCCATTTATGATGACGCGCCGATCCTCGATGACTTCGTCCTCCCTTTGGACAAGACGATGGCCATGGTGGACTATGATGCACCCCCCACATGGTTCCATCAAGATGACGATGACCACCATTTGGTCTTTCCCACCTCACCTACACCACTTGAGTGGAATGACAAAGGTAACAAAGGTGACGGTGATGCTCTCGTCCCACTAGTGGACTATTTTGACATTGATTGCTTGCATGATGTTGATCACCCTATTGACATGCTTCATTCTAGTATGATTTCTCCATGTGATGATTTGCCCATTTATGATGAATATGATGATTCTCATGTGGAGTCTATTAGTTGTGATGCCATGTTACATCGGATTTCTTGTCACAATTCTTTAGGTCACATCATGTTTGCTAATCCGCTTGACTTGTCATATGCTATGCATGAGATCCATCATATGTCTTATTTGCAATCTCTTCATAGTGACTATGCATATGCCATTAAAATAAACCCAATTTGCACATATGGCATAGATGACAAGCCCATGGTTATTGGCATTTGTTTTTCTTGTGATGATATTGATATGCTCCCTTTGCATCCTTTATCTCATATGCCATGCCATGCCCTCCTAGCTTCGGATATGCATTGTTTTGGATGTTGTCCATTTTCTCCATGTGATGTTTCCGCTATTGCTCATGAGGAGACCCCCATAGTTTCCTCATACATGTTAGGAGAATTTGATCCATCCCATTCATTGCATGATCCCCATATTTGTGTGCACAATATGATTCCCATGAATGAAAATGCTATAGATGCGCCATATACTTGTACGCTAAATTTGCATCCACATCGTGCCATACACAATAACTATTCTTTCATGATGGATGACATGTTCTTATACCATGCATCAAATTTCTTTGAGCGATGCTTATCTTGTGCTAACTCACATGTGCACATACACATCATGATGGATGATGTGTACATTTACCACGCGCACAATTTCTTTGGTTTGTGTCTCTTTTGTGTAGGTACCAATGAATACTTGTCAAATTCGCAATCCCACGAGTTGACAAAACGAGCTCTAGAGAGCAACGATGATTTGGGATCCCATGGATTGACTTTCCCACCGCTCTCTTCACGCCAAGTCTTGGCAAGATTTCTTCTACATGGCCCTCACTTGGCTATGGGTTATTGTCCATTACATATTCTATGCCCATCTTGCCATGTTCACTTTGCATGATATGCCCATCCCTATGCCTTTTCCATGCATTTGTGACCCATGCTTTGCTTTACACATGATGATTGACTCTCATACTTGTATGTGTATTTGCAAGCTTGGTGGAGATATCACTTGTTATTGCCCTGTTCTATTCATGACCCATTCCTATGATGATACTTTCATCTTGCTTTGTGTTCGTGCTTGCGATATGTCATGTGCATTTTCTTTGCCTATTATTTGCTCACATGACATGATTGCCATGATTTACTCTAGTGTGTTGCATCTTCGCTCCACTAGTTTGCATGACTTGATTACAATGCTTGCTTATGTTGCATCACCAATGATTCATACTTGCTCATTCCATGCGGTTGATGACAACCATCTATATGCTTTGCACATTATTCATATTGCTTCTTGTCATATATCTCTATGTGTTGCCTCCCTCATGCTAGATGATTTGCCATGTATTGAGTGCAACAATGATTCTCTTCTTGCTCATGAGTTTGCCCCCATAGCATTCTCACATATGTTTGGAGATTTTGACATAATTCTTGTGAAGCATGCTTGTCTTACTTCTGTGCACCATATACCTAGTGCCATGAATTTAGCCATTGTTGCATCATATTATTCATGCACTTGTGCTTCTAATGGTTTTGTGCAAAAGCTGAGAACCATCATGATGGATGATGTGTTTATCTACCATGCGCATACGTTCTTTGTTTTGTTTTGTGCATGTGTAGGATACTTGGACTTTGTGTCGACTTCCACTTCACGTGAGTTGACCATTCGAGCTCTTGAGAGCGAGCCTCATACATTCTACCACGACTCGCTTCTACACCATATTTGCTTCCACTTCGGCATTATGAAGAATGCACAAGGACACACTTTCAAGGTGACATCCTTCTTGAGCTTGGATATTGTGGATCATACTTCATGTGTTGCTTGCACCATTTGCCCGCATGTTCGAGATATTGCTTTCACCAATGATTGCCACATTTCCATGCTTCATGATATATATACCTTGTGTGTTGCATCCAATTCTTGGACTACTTGCTACTATCATATGCTTGGTTGCACCAATATCATTTCTTCACATATGCCATATCCCATTGATTGCTACATGCTTGATTTGATGGCCTCACACATGATGAATAATTGCTCTTTCTATTGCGTTGAGTGCCACACTATATTCACTACACCCTATGCACATTATGCTTGGATTGTCTTGCACTTGACCCATGTGTTTAGACACTTCATTTTATTTGGTGTTGTGAATACTTCCTATGCCTACCATCGACCATTTGTTGAGCGCTTTATGCATGCTTGCTATGACCTTGAGGTGGATGCTTATGCTCTTGTCACACACATTTGCATCTCTACCTCACATTTACATGCTTGTTCCCATGATATTTTTGCTTGTGCTCGATTGATATGCTTACATGCCATGTCACAATCCTTTGTCACACCCTATGCTATGCTTGATGACAACACTTGTTTGGTGAATCACCTCTTGAATGCTTGGTTTTGCACTAACGCTAACCACATTTGTTTTTCCAAGTGTTTGTTCTATTTACTCCTTTTAAAGGAATCACAAGATGGCGCGACATTGGAGAGTGCCCATTTCGAGCTTCAAGATGACGAGAGCTTGGTGATCGACCACTTTGACACGGCACCGCCATCTCTTTCCCATGGTGATTTGGTTTTCGATCCGAGGTCGGATCCTTTTCAAGGGGGAGGGGAGGATGCGGAGCATCCTACGGTCATCACCATGTCAAGAGTCCGTTTGGCAAGTGACACGTGCGACCTCTTCTTCACATACACAAAGGTGAATCTTCTCCTTTACACGTGCTCACTTGACCCCTTCGAGGATGGTATACTACATGACACTTCCCCCGTGTGCATGCATAGGTATTGTCGGAGCTTCTCGGATGTCAAGGTGGAGTGCAAGCGCCAAGGAACGACTACACCGTCCGCGAGGAAGCATGGAAGCGGCGACGGAAGAAGACGGAGCTGCTGAAGCTTCTGGCGGCGGACATCCGGGCGAGGCGGACATCCGGCGCCTCACCAAAGCCCGGACATCCGCCAACCGCCCGGACATCCGGCGTCTCACGAGAGCCCGGATATCCGGCCTGAAGCCCGGAAATCCGGCACCCATCACCCGATTTGGAAGAAACAGACGCCACAGCCCGGACATCCGGCCGAGTAGCCCGGACATCCGGCGCCTCGCGAAGGCCCGGACATCCTGCCCGACGCCCGGACGTCCGGCCTCCCCTGCCTGCGTGCAGTGCCTCCGGGACTCGTCCCTTGTACCCCTTCGCCCCGAGACTATATATACTTGATCCCCTCCTCTTTCTAGGGTTAGCTTTGGATTAGCTCATGTTTAGGTGAGAGAGCCTTTGCTCATCCACTTGGCTACTTCTCCTCCGAGATCAGGACCTCTACGGAGAAGATCCCCAAGCGGATTCAAGACCCCCTTCTAGGGTGGACCCCATCAAGACCTCCTCTCGGAGAAGAACGGCTACTCGTGTATCCTTACCTTTGTTGTTCTTGAATCTTGTGCCACTCTATGTGATCGATAATCTAGCACTTGTGTGATTGGTTTCTTGTCGGTTGAGTGAATTCTCTCTCGTTTTCCCCGTGTTTCCCTCTTGTTCTTCCGCGTGTTCTTCGTGATCCCCCGTAGGATCCGCTCCAACGTGAAAGATCGCCCACGTAGGGTTCCGCCCTACATCAAGTCTAGTCTTTTAGAGTTTCGAGTTCTGGTCATAAGTTGTCACGCCGCCGCCGCACCATCATCATCGCCTTGCCATCTACCACCATTGCTTATCCGCCACCGCTCTGAATCCGTATCCATATACCACCACCAATCCGTATCCATATACCACCACCAATCTGTATCCATATACCACCACCGCTACCATATACCACCACCGCTGCCATATACCACCACCATATATCCACCACCAATCCGAGTTCTTTTCATATTAGGTTTGTTTTCGAGATCCATCTAGTTTCCGATTCGTGTTTCCTTGCCGGAGTAGGTTTCGGAAAAAAAAATTTGGTCAAAAAAAACCACCCTCCGTTTAGGCCCAAAATTTTCCGAAAACGCACTTGTCGAAAAAATTTCTGGCTATCCTATTTTTAGGTGTTTCTAAGTGTATTGAGACAGTCCTGATTCCATCAGTATACTCTTGTTCACAAGGATAAAAATATTACTTTGCTTCCTATGACTCCTGATTCCATTTTGAAAGATGATATTAATAGAGCTAATAAAGCAAAACAGGAGAAAAATAGGAGTGAAAATCAGATTGTGGCAAAAGAATTTGAGCAACAAATGAAGCCTAATAATAAACCATCTAATGTTGCTTCTGAAATTAAACTGAAAAGTGCATGTTTATTTGCCACCAAATCTGATATTGATGAGCTAGATTCTAGCAAATCTGTTTCCTATGCTTTTGTGTGCAAAGAGGTATTATTTTCATTCGAGGACGTGCCTTCCTCTTTGCCCCTGCTTTCACTAACATTTTGCAGGAGTTCACGACGTGTTCCCACAAGGCGTGCCACCGGATTACCACCTATTCGAGGATTGAGCATCAAATTGACTTAATTCCGGTGCATCGCTACCCAACCGTGCACCATACCGTACCAATCCAGAGGAAAAGAAGGAGATTATCGTCAAGTACAGGAGCTGCTCGACAAAGGTTATATACGCGAATCTCTTAGTCCTTGTGCTGTTCCTATTATACTAGTGCCTAAAAAGGATGGTACGTCGCGTATGTGTGTTGATTGTAGAGGCATTAATAATATTACTATTCGTTATCGTCATCCTATTCCTAGGCTAGATGATATGCTTGATGAATTGAGTGGCTCTACAATATTCTCCAAAGTTGATTTGCGTAGTGGATACCATCAAATTCGTATGAAATTGGGAGATGAATGGAAAACAGCATTTAAAACTAAGTTTGGATTATATGAGTGGTTACTCATGCCTTTTGGGTTAACTAATGCGCCTAGTACTTTCATGAGATAGTTTTACGTGCTTTCATTGGACGATTTATGGTAGTTTACTTTGATGATATACTGATTTATAGAAAATCTTTGGAAGAACATTTGGAACATTTACGTGCTGTTTTTAATGCTCTACGTGATGCACGTTTGTTTGGTAACCTTGGGAAGTGCACCTTTTGCACCGACCGAGTATCTTTTCTTGGCTATGTTGTTACTCCACAGGGAATTGAAGTTGATAAAGCCAAGATTGAAGCTATTGAGAGTTGGCCGCAGCCCAAAACGGTCACACAGTGAGGGGTTTTCTTGGACTCACTGGTTTCTATAGGCGTTTTGTGAGAGACTTTAGCACCATTGCTGCACCTCTCAATGAGCTTACAAAGAAGGATGTGCCTTTTGTTTGGGGTACCGCACAGGAAGAAGCCTTCACGGTATTGAAAGATAAGTTGACACATGCTCATTTACTACAACTTCCTGACTTTAATAAGACTTTTGAGCTTGAATGTGATCTTTGGTGGAATTGGATTAGGAGGTGTGTTATTACAAGATGGCAAACCTGTTGCATACTTTTACGAAAAATTGAGTGGGCCTAGTCTGAACTATTCTCATTATGACAAAGAATTATATGCTCTTGTTCGGACTTTAGAGACATGGCAACATTATTTATGGCCCAATGATAGCGGCAAAGGTGTCCGTCTTTCGATGAGATGTGGTTTTCGCTTTGGAGGAAGTCGACTTTGACGATCCGACTATTTAACGTCTTGAGGACGCCGCGCCTTAGCAATCGCTAAACCAACTCCGAGAGGTTATTGACCACGCCGGAGCATGATCAACCTGACCACGAGGGTCTGTTTCCTGCGAGCAAACGAAGAACAAGCAAGAAACTGAGATTGCAATCTGGATATTGCGAATATAAGATGAAAGCTTTATTGATCAAGGTGGGGTTCTGTGGCGCCTTTGTGCGGTCGTTGAACACAAGCGAACGGCACGCGAAGTTGCAGCTATGGCGAACTTTTAATCTAAACAAAACCCAAGGTCTAAGCGGTGCCCTAAGGGCTGTATATATGGAGGAAGAGGGGGGGAATTTCGTGGCCCTTGGTGGAGGGGTCCGAAATCAACCCTAACTCTTGTTTCCCCACACATACGGACTCTAAAAACAGCCTATACTTAAGTATTTCGAAATTACATGGGCCTGGCCCAATAATAAGGTGACGCAGCACCTAGAATAGCTTATGGACGAATATTATGAAGTGGCATCTTGTATATTTCGTCCAAGGCCTCATGCACTCATTAGGGTGGCTTCAAAGTCCTGGAATCATCACTTGTAACTCCGTTCTTGTTCCCCTTAGCATGCCAACATCTCCATGCTTGAACTTGCTCCAAGGTTCATCTTTCTTGTCCATGGTAGGCCCTTCATTTGTAAGCAAAACAAATGTAGCCAATTTAGGCAGCATCATATTCTCATGAACATTGGAATCGTTACCAAGAAACGAAAGTACCTGATAATTCAATTGGCGTGCGCGAGCTCTAGTAATTGGTCCAGTATGTATAGCAGCAGGGGCTGTGGGTGTAACAATGGTATTGATGTCCTCATCACCCAGAGAATTTGTTATACATTCTGATCATGAATCTTTGAAACATATTAAAAGTCAAGCTAAACTGAATCGTAGACATGCTAAATGGGTTGAATTCATTGAGACTTTCCCTTATGTCATTAAACACAAGAAGGGTAAAGAAAATGTTATTGCTGATGCTTTGTCTCGTAGATATACTATGCTTTCACAACTTGACTTCAAAATATTTGGTTTGGAGACCATCAAAGATCAATATGTGCATGATGCTGATTTTAAAGATGTAATGCAGAATTGTAAAGAAGGAAGAACATGGAACAAGTTCGTTATTTGATAGAGGCAAAGGTGTCCCGTCTTTCGATGAGATGTTGGTTGTCGCTTTGGAGGAAGTCGACTTTGACGATCCGACTACGAACGTGCGAGGACGTCGCGCCTTAGCAATCGCTAAACCAACTCCGAGAGGTTATTGACCACGCGAGCACGATCAACGACCACGAGGGTCATTTCCTGCGAGCAAGCGAAGAACAAGCAAGAAACTGAGATTGCAATCTGGATATTGCGAATATAAGATGAAAGCTTTATTGATCAAGGTGGGGTTACGAGGCGCCTTTGTGCAGTCGTTGAACACAAGCGAAACTGCGAAGTTGCAGCTATGGCGAACTTTTAATCTAAACAAAACCCAAGGTCTAAACGGTGCCCTAAGGGCTGTATATATGGAGGAAGAGGGGGAATTTCGTGGCCCTTGGTGGAGGGTCCGAAATCAACCCTAACTCTTGTTTCCCCACACATACGGACTCTAAAAACAGCCTATACTTAAGTATTTCGAAATTACATGGGCCTGGCCCACTAATAAGGTGACGCAGCACCTAGAATAGCCTCGGGATGACATTTATGAAGTAGCGTCTTGTATATTTCGTCCAAGGCTTCATGCACCCATTATGGTGGCTTCAAAGTCCTGAAATCATCACTTGTAACTCCGTTCTTGTTCCCCTTGTGCATGGCATTATCTCCATGCTTGTTCTTGCTCCAATGTCCATCCTTCTCCAAGCTAGGGCCTTCATGTGTAAGCAAAATAAATGTATCCAATTTAGGCAACATCATATTCTCATGAACATTAGAATCATTACCAAGAAACGAAAGTACCTGATAATTTAATTGGCGTGCGCGAGCTCTAGTAATTGGTCCAGTATATGTAGCAGTAGGGGCTGTGGGTGTAACAATGGTATTGATGTCCTCATCATTATTAATGATGGTTTTGTGTTCCGTGCTAACAAGCTATGCATTCCTGCTAGCTCTGTTCGTCTTTTGTTGTTGCAGGAGGCGCATGGAGGAGGATTAATGGGACATTTTGGCGTCAAGAAGATGGAGGATATACTTGCTACACATTTCTTTTGGCCAAAGATGAGACGGGATGTTGAGCGTTTTGTTGCTCGCTGCACTACATGTCAAAAAGCTAAGTCACGACTCAATCCTCATGGTTTATATATGCCTTTGCCTGTGCCTAGTGTTCCTTGGGAGGATATATCTATGGACTTTGTTTTAGGTTTACCTCGAACAAAGAAGGGAGGATAGCATATTTGTTGTCGTGGATAGATTCTCGAAAATGGCACACTTTATACCATGTCATAAAAGCGATGATCTTTGTTAATGTTGCTGATTTGTTCTTTCGTGAAATTATTCGCTTGCATGGTGTGCCAAATACTATTGTTTCAGATCGTGATACTAAATTTCTTAGCCACTTTTGGAGATGTTTATGGGCTAAGTTGGGGACTAAACTGCTTTTAGTACTACTTGTCACCCCCAAACCGATGGACAAACTGAAGTAGTCAATAGAACATTGTCTACTATGCTTAGGGCTGTTTTGAAGAATAATAAGAAAATGTGGGAAGAATGCTTGCCTCATATTGAATTTGCTTATAATCGTTCATTGCATTCTACTACTAAGATGTGCCCTTTTGAAATTGTGTATGGCTTCCTACCTCGTGCACCTATTGATTTGTTGCCTCTTCCATCTTCGGAGAAGGTTAATTTTGATGCTAAAGAACGTGCTGAATTGATTTTAAAAATGCATGAGATAACTAAGGAAAACATTGAGCGTATGAATGCTAAATATAAGCGTCTTTGGAGATAAGGGTAGAAAACATGTTGTCTTTGCACCGGAGATCTTGTTTGGTTACATTTGCGTAAGGATAGGTTTCCTAATTTGCGCAAATCAAAGCTAATGCCACGTGTTGATGGTCCATTCAAGGTGTTAGAGAAAATAAATGATAATGCATATAAACTTGAGCTGCCTGCAGATTTTGGGGTTAGTCCCACTTTTAACATTGCAGATTTGAAGCCTTACTTGGGTGAGGAATATGAGCTTCCGTCGAGGACGACTTCATTTCAAGAAGGGGAGGACGATGAGGACATCAATACCATTGTTACACCCACAGCCCCTACGGCGTGGTCAATAACCTCTCGGAGTTGGTTTAGCGATTGCTAAGGCGCGACGTCCTCGCACGTTCGTAGTCGGATCGTCAAAGTCGACTTCCTCCAAAGCGAAAACCACATCTCATCGAAAGACGGGACACCTTTGCCGCTATCATTGGGCCATAAATAATGTTGCCATGTCTCTAAAGTCCGAACAAGAGCATATAATTCTTTGTCATACGTAGAATAGTTCAGACTAGGCCCACTCAATTTTTCAGAAAAGTATGCAACAGGTTTGCCATCTTGTAATAACACACCTCCTAATCCAATTCCACCAGCATCACATTCAAGCTCAAAAGTCTTATTAAAGTCAGGAAGTTGTAGTAAAGGAGCATGTGTCAACTTATCTTTCAATACCGTGAAGGCTTCTTCCTGTGCGGTACCCCAAACAAAAGGCACATCCTTCTTTGTAAGCTCATTGAGAGGTGCAGCAATGGTGCTAAAGTCTCTCACAAAACGCCTATAGAAACCAGCGAGTCCAAGAAAACTCCTCACTTGTGTGACCGTTTTGGGCTGCGGCCAACTCTCAATAGCTTCAATCTTGGCTTTATCAACTTCAATTCCCTGTGGAGTAACAACATAGCCAAGAAAAGATACTCGGTCGGTGCAAAAGGTGCACTTCCCAAGGTTACCAAACAAACGTGCATCACGTAGAGCATTAAAAACAACACGTAAATGTTCCAAATGTTCTTCCAAAGATTTGCTATAAATCAGTATATCATCAAAGTAAACTACCACAAATCGTCCAATGAAAGCACGTAAAACTTCGTTCATTAATCTCATGAAAGTACTAGGTGCATTAGTTAACCCAAAAGGCATGACTAACCACTCATATAATCCAAACTTAGTTTTAAATGCTGTTTTCCATTCATCTCCCAATTTCATACGAATTTGATGGTATCCACTACGCAAATCAACTTTGGAGAATATTGTAGAGCCACTCAATTCATCAAGCATATCATCTAGCCTAGGAATAGGATGGCGATAACGAATAGTAATATTATTAATGCCTCTACAATCAACACACATACGCCGACGTACCATCCTTTTAGGCACTACTATAATAGGAACAGCACAAGGACTAAGAGATTCGCGTATATAACCTTTGTCAAGCAGCTCCTGTACTTGACGCATAATCTCCTTCGTCTCCTCTGGATTGGTGCGGTATGGTGCGCGGTTGGGTAGCGATGCAGGAATTAAGTCAATTTGATGCTCAATCCCTCGAATAGGTGGTAATCCGGTGGCACGTCTTGTGGGAAGACGTCGTGAACTCTGCAAAATGTTAGTGACAGCGGGGGGCAAAGAGGAAGGCACGTCCTTGAATGAAAATAATGCCTCTTTGCACACAAAAGCATAGCAAACAGATTTGCTAGAATCTAGCTCATCAATATCAGATTTGGTGGCAAATAAACATGCACTTTTTAGTTTAATTTCAGAAGCAACATTAGATGGTTTATTATTAGGCTTCATTTGTTGCTCAAATTATTTTGCCACAATCTGATTTTCACTCTTATTTTTCTCCTGTTTTGCTTTATTAGCTCTATTAATATCATCTTTCAAAATGGAATCAGAGTCATAGGAAGCAAAGTAATATTTTATCCTTGTGAACAAGAGTATACTGATTGTTTCTACCATGGTGTACAGAATTTTATCAAATTGCCATGGTCTACCAAGTAATAAGGAACATGCTTGCATAGGTACCACATCACAATCAACATAATCAGCATATGTAGAGATACTAAAATACACACGAGCGAAGACGTGTTACCTTAACCTTGCCGCTGTTGTTGAACCATTGGATGTAGTAAGGATGTGGATGTGGTCTTGTGGTGAGAGAAAGCTTCTCCACCATATCCATGCTAGCCAAGTTGTTGCAGCTCCCTCCATCTATGATGACGCTTAATAGAACGTTCCTTCACAACTCCCTTTGTATGGAACAAGTTATGCCTCTGATTTTGCTCAGCTTGTGTAACCTGCACACTCAAAACACGTTGAGCAACTAAACATTCATACTGTCGGCATCTTCAGCAGCCATGTATTGCGTCTCGGGATCAGAATCATCTCCACCGTGGTCTTCATGTGTAATAAGAGCCAAAGTCTCTTCATCATAGTCACTAGCAGACTCATACCCACCATCCTCGGTAGCAATCATCACACGCTGAGATGTGCATTCTCTCAAAAATGTCCTCTTCCCTTACAACGACGACAAATAATATCACTTGTGTGCCCTGTTGACGCCATGGAAGAAGAAGAGCTCTGTAGGCCCAAGCAGTGTACTCTTGGCAGATAGTGGTGGTTGTGCCTGCTTTCTTGTATCACGGTTGGAGGTGGCAGCCGACGGAGGTGCCGGTGTAGTAGAACGTGTGGAAGTAGATGATGCACGTGGTGTCCATGATGAAGGTCGACCTGCAGAAAAGTTAATCGCGCCAAGGCCTGTCGATCCTGCACTTCACGTTCAGCTTTACAAGCAAGATGGAATAATCGAGTGATATTATTATAATCCTTGTAGTCTAGAATGGTCTGAATCTCTCTATTTAATCCACCCAGAAAACGTGCAAGCATAGCTTCATTCTCCTCAACAATACCACATCTAATCAAGCCAGTTTGTAATTCACGATAATATTCTTCTACCGAATTTTTCCTTGTCTTAAGCGCTGCAATTTTGAAGTAATTCACGCTGATAATATGGTGGAACCCAACGATACGCATAGCAGTTTTCAAAGCAGCCCAAGTAGCTGGAGCAGGATATAATCTACAATGTTCAGACCACCAAACACATGCAAAGCTAGTGAAAGCACAAACAGCAGCAGGAACACGTCTCTCCTCAGGATATTGTAAACATGTAAATCGTTGTTCAGTTTCTAACTCCCAAGTAAGATATATATCAGGAACATATCTACCCTCAAATGGTGGAATATTCAATTTCAGTTTAGGGAGATGGTCATGATCTCGTACCTGAAGGGGAGCCCGAACATTGCCATTATTTGCATGTGGACGACCTGGTGGTTGTGGTGCTGGTGGTTGCACGTAGTTCTGATGTTGATCAACCTCATCCTCGTAAGCTCTTACATAATCATCCTCCCCCACCGCAGCAGCAGGAGCCACAGAAGTATCAACAGCAGCACCAGCAGCTTGGCCAGGCTGAAGAGGGACACGGGAAGCTCGGCGGAGGGCTGTTTCGCGATGTGGAGGTAGTCCATGTTGTTGTAGTAGAGGTGCGTTAGGTGCAGCCGGTGGTGGTGGTGGTAGACGCGCGAGCAATTCATTAAACTTGTTATCGAGCTTTGTTTCGAACGCCTTCTCAATGCCATCTATCTTCTCCATGGCCTCTTCAAATCTATTTAGCACATCGTCCACCTGCCCACTCATCATTTGTTGAAACTTATCATGTAGCGCTTTGTTTGTCATGTTCTCCCGGTCGGTCTAAATCGGCTTGTGATCCTGCCATGGTTAGCAGCAATAGAAACACACAAGAATATGATTCGACAGACTACTAGGAAGTGGTGGTGATGGTGTGGTGGACAGTCACAAATCCGTCAGGCAAATCTCAAATTCTTACCAGTTCTTACCCAAAGAAGTGACGGTGATCGGCAACCGATGTAGTCAAAACTCTCAAAGCTTGGATAGAGCGATTACGGGGAGAGTCAAGCGCACGATGTAGATGTATGTGGAGCTGGGAAGGCTTATAATATGGTAGCAAAAAAGGTTAGCAATAATCAATTCAGAGATACAAAGTTGAATAAACGCTCAACGACGGTCTTGTCTTTGGTCCTAGGCTAGACCGTGCTAGAGACGCGAGCCTAGAACACTAACAAAATCACGGCGCTGCACGTAAACAAGGGAAAAGCACACTCTGGAAAAAAATTCGCTTTTTTTTTTTGCGCTGCCTTTTTTTTTTTGCGCGGCTTTTTTTTTTTTTTGCGAAAAATCACTATAATGGCGAGTGTCTCAAAACTCTTCCCAGGTCAAACTGACAGGATGGGCACGAAATTTTTTCGACCAATTGTTTTTTTTTTCGACTGCCCGGACCCAAAAACTGGAAACGGGTCAAAAAAAACTTTCTATAACGGCGACTGTCTCAATACACTTAGAAACACCTAAAAATAGGATAGCCAGAAATTTTTTTGACAAGTGCGTTTTCGGAAAATTTTGGGCCTAAACGGAGGGTGGTTTCCAGACTCCGGCAAGGAAACACGAATCGGAAACTAGATGGATCTCGAAAACAACCCTAATATGCAAGGAACTCGGATTGGTGGTGGATATATGGTGGTGGATATATGGCAGCGGTGGTGGTATATGGATATGGATTCAGAGCGGTGGCGGATAAGCAATGGTGGAAGATGGCAAGGCGATGATGATGGTGCGGCGGCGGCGTGACAACTTATGACCAGAACTCGAAACTCTAAAAGACTAGACGCTAAGACCAGCAACTTGACACGACGATGCAACCGCAAATTCAACAAAGCAAACCCTAAAAAGATTATGCAAAGGCTCAGATTGGTTCGGATATGATGAACTAACCCTAATTTTTTTTGTGGCTTTTTCGTGGACTATAGGTATGAAGAACAGACTCGATCTAAACTACGGAAAACTGTAAAATCTCACGAGCAACCTGGAAATCTGATGAACTCAGCATTCATTGATCCAAGTTTGAGCTTACCCCACAGGACAAAGAGGGCTGTGGACATCAATACCATTGTTACACCCACAGCCCCTACTGCTACATATACTGGACCAATTACTAGAGCTCACGACGCCAATTAAATTATCGTGTACTTTCGCTTGGTAATGATTCTAATGTTCATGAGAATATGATGCTGCTTAAATTGGATACATTTGTTTTGCTTACAAATGAAGGCCCTAGCTTGGAGAAGGATGGACATTGAGCAAGAACAAGCATGGAGATAATGCCATGCTAAGGGGAACAAGAACGGAGTTACAAGTGATGATTTCAGGACTTTGAAGCCACCATAATGGTGCATGAAGCCTTGGACGAAATATACAAGATGCTACTTCATAAATGTCGCCCCGAGGCTATTCTAGGTGCTGGCACACACCTTATTAGTGGGCCAGGCCCATGTAATTTCGAAATACTTAAGTATAGGCTGTTTTAGAGTCCGTATGTGTGGGGAACAAGAGTTAGGTTGATTTCGACCCTCCACCAAGGGCCACGAAATTCCTCTTCCTCCATATATACAGCCCTTAGGGCACCGCTTAGACCTTGGGTTTTGTTTAGATTAAAAGTTCGCCATAGCTGCAACTTCGCAGCATTTCGCTTGTGTTCAACGACTGCATAAAGGCGCCATGTAACCCCACCTTGATCAATAAAGCTTTCATCTTATATTCGCAATATCCAGATTGCAATCTCAGTTTCTTGCTTGTTCTTCGCTTGCTCGCAGGAAACAGACCTCGTGGTCGTTGATCGTGTTCGCGTGGTCAATAACCTCTCGGAGTTGGTTTAGCGACATAAGGCGCGACGCCCTCAAGACGCTCAGAGTCGGATCGCCAAAGTCGACTTCCTCCAAAGCTAAAACCAACATCTCATCGAAAGACGGACACCTTTGCCTCTATCGACGTAAGGTTGCCCACAAGGAGAACAAGCGACGGTGCACATTCCAACTGTTGATACAGATGTTTATTCAACTACTAGGCGATTTATGACAACCACATCCGTTGTTGCGAGGACTACATCATCTCCACCATGTGACACATCACCATCGAGAGTGCCTCTGATCATCTGAGTTGACTATAAGAGGTAATGACAAAGGTACAGATTTTCCACTTTTACATGAGAATGATGCATGCCTAGTTAACTTGAATACATCATGTGTTGAGCTACCCACTACTTTGATCACACCACCTATTTTAGAGGATTATATTGATAATTTGACTTTGCCATGTGATCAAACAACTGAAATACCAACAATTTTGAGAGCACCCATTGAATTAACTATTGATGCAACAGAATCAATGTTTAATCATTTTGATACGACCTCTAATCTTGGTGATGATTCTGTGTCGAATGACCCATTGCATGTTTGCTTATCTAAGCATGTTGTAGCATGTAAATTTGATTCAAATAAGGTTTATTCACCAATGTTGGGATGGTTTAATGATGAACATTGTCAATCTCTTGAAATAAATAAGAGCTTCACTTATATGTGCAAACTGAGTTGCAGTATTTTCAAGCCTTCTAGTTCTTGTGCTAATTTGTTGGCTTTAGATTTTATGAACTATGCAAGTTACTCATCTATTCATGTGTCATATATGCAAAAATCAAGGGAAGTAAAATGGATGACGATACATATACAACATGTACACCTTGTCTCTTTTGTTAGCCACATTTCAGATTAAGCAACGCCGAGGACGGCTTTGTTTTCAAAAAGGGAGGATGATGAGGACATGACTACCTTGATGAGACCAAAATATTGCATACATGCATATTTCTCAGGTGATTTCTAGTGCTAACTATTCAATAATATATTTATGTTATCCAGGACAAAAATACTTCACAAACATTTGTGCCATGTCTAATTGCAGGTGTATGGGACATTTGTACAATCCACATATGAAGATAAGGGAGAAAGAGATGTTTACCTGTTGTTCAAAAAGTTCTCTCACGTCACTTTTGGTTCAAGAGAAGATAGAGTCCAAGTCTCTCACGTTCTGGACTCAGATTCGGACTGCACAGACATACCTGACTCAAAACGTCTATAACTTTTTCATACGGACTCCAAATTGGTTGATTCTTTTTTTGTTGGAAAATAGATTTCGTGCATTTTCCAACCCAATTGGAATCACCTTAAAATACGTCCGGAGCGTTGAGTTATAGACGAAACAATCTGATGCTGCAGCAGAATCCGAGTCAAACTACAAGTCCAAAGGTGTTACGTCACCTCCGCTTGGGCCCATTGGCCTTGTACGACCTAGGGTTAGTTTTAGGCTGCCTTGGGACGTCCTCCCACCTCCTTGGCCGCCACCCCTTGCTCCTATATAAGTAGATCCATCTAGTAGCTTTTTCCTTAGGATTTGTTTAGTTAAAAGTTAGCCATTGCAACTTCGTGTACTTTGTTTGTGTCCAACGACCAGACCAAGACCGCTTACGGATCCCCACCATTATCAATACTTCATATATATTCGCAATATTCAGATTGCTTTATCATATTCTTGCTTGTTCTTCGATTGCTTGCAGGAATAGACCTTCGTGGTCAGGTTGATCGTGCTCCAGCGTGGTCAATAACCTCTCGGAGTTGGTTTAGCGATAGCTAAGGCGCAACGTCGTGCACGTTTGTAGTCGGATCGTCAAAGTCGTCTCCATCAAATCGATAGTTATCATCTCATCGAAAGATCGGGACACCCTCGCCTCTATCATATGTGCTACGACCTATGTCTCCTACTCAAGTGATAGCCGACAAGCAAGCCACCCATCATAGAGACAAGAGCGAGAAAGTGATCCAACCACAAGTGAGTGAGAGCCACAAGCCAAACTTGAGCGCCTCTTCGCCTAGAGAGAAAAACCTCATCCTATTTGCCACCAAAAGTGAGATGAGAGAAGTGTGTGAGAATCCATCGAGTGTGATGCACTTTGTCCTTGTGTGCAAGGATGGAGAACCAAAAACTAACACCATTCACGAGCTACCTTTGGTATTTCAATCTCTTTTGCAGGAATTTCAAGATGTTTTCCCCGATGAGCTACCTCCGGGTCTACCTCCTCTTCGAGGCATTGAGCATCGAATCGACCTCCTCCCCGGAGCGCCTCTACCAAACAAAGCTCCATACCGAGTCAATCCCGAAGAAAACAAGGAGATTCAAAGGCAAGTACAACAACTAATCGACAACGGTCATGTACGTGAAAGCTTAAGCCCTTGTGCCATTCCCGTTATACTTGTGCCTAAGCCCGATGGAAGCTTTCGCTTGTGTTCCGATTGCAGACCTATAAATGCGATCACCGTCCGCTATAGGCATCCCATTCCTCGCTTAGATGATATGCTTGATGAACTTAGTGGAGCCAACTTTTTCTCAAAAATTGACCTTAAAAGTGGCTATTACCAAATCCGCATACAAGAGGGTGATGAATGGAAAACTGCTTTCAAAACCAAATTTGGTTTATATGAATGGTTAGTGATGCCTATGGGTCTTTCGGAGGCTCCTGTGACTTTCGCATGCCTTATGCATCATGTGCTTCGTCCTTACATTGGAGTCTTTGTTGTGGTTTACTTTGATGATATTCTTGTATTTAGCAAAACCATGAAAGAGCACATCAATCATGTAAAATCTGTGTTGCAAACTCTTCGCAAGGAAATCCTTTATGCAAACTTGAAAAATGCACTTTTGGAGTTGACAAAGTGGTTTTCTTGGATTTTGTAGTGTCCTCAAAGGGTGTCCATGTTGATGAATCTAAAATTGAAGCAATTAAAACTTGGCCCCAACCAACCAATTTGCAACAACTGCGAAGTTTTCTTGGTCTTGCGGGCTTTTATCGTCGCTTTGTGAAAGATCTTAGCACAATTGCCGCTCCTTTGCATGCCTTGAGTAAGAAGAATACTCCCTTTGTTTGGGGACCTTTGCAATCAACCGCTTTTGATGAGCTCAAGTCTTTGCTTACTCATGCTCCAATTCTTGCTTTGCCCAATTTTGACAAAACTTTTGAGGTTCATTGTGATGCAAGTGGTACCGGAATTGGCAGAGTTTTGATGCAAGAAAAACAAGCCATTGCTTATTTTAGCGAAAAACTCTCCGGTGCTCAACTTAATTATTCCATATATGACAAAGAATTGTATGCTTTAGTGCGTGTGCTACATGTTTGGGAACATTACCTTAGACCTCATGAGTTTGTCATCCATACCGATCATGAAACACTTAAGTACCTCAAAGGTCAAACTAAATTAAACAAGCTTCATGCAAAATGCAGTGAATTCATTGAATCTTTTCCTTATGTGATAAAGTACATTAAGGGTAAAGAAAATGTAGTTGCCGACGCGCTTTCACGCATATGTATGCTTGTCACTCAACTTGAGTTGAATGTTATTGGTTTTGAACATATAAAAGACTTGTATGAGCATGATCCATCTTTTGCTTCTCTTTATGCTAAGTGTTTGACGCATACTTCTTGGGAACAATATTACATCAAGGATGGTTATCTTATGAGATCTAACAAACTTTGCATTCCCGAGTCTTCTCTTCGTTTGCTCCTTTTGCAAGAGGCTCATGGAGGCGGACTCATGGGACACTTTGGACGTGACAAGACATTCGCCACGCTCTCCAACAACTACTTTTCGCCCAAGATGTTCCGCAACGTCTCCCGCTTCACCACCCGATGTTATACATGTCGCAAAGCTAAGTCTAAAGCTCAATCTCATGGTCTTTACATGCCTCTTCCTATTCCTTATCAACCATGGGAAGACATTAGTATGGATTTTGTACTTGGTTTGCCTAGGACTCAAAATGGCAAGGATTCAGTGTTAGTTGTTGTGGATAGATTTTCTAAAATGGCACATTTCATTCCTTGTAACAAGATAGACGATGCTTCACATGTTGCAAATCTCTTTGTAGGGAAATCTTATGACTCCATGGATGCATCAAAGACAATTGTCTCCGATCGTGACGCCAAGTTCTTGAGTTACTTTTGAAGACCCTATGCGCCAAGCTCGAATCAAGCTCTTGTTCTCCTCGCATACCATCCTCAAACCGACGGCCAAACGGAGGTGACGAACCGCACACTATCCACTCTACTGTGGTCTTGATCAAGAAGAACATCAAGGAGTGGGAAGCATGTCTACCCATCGCCGAGTACGCCTACAATCGCAAGACATTCAACTACCGCAAGTCCCCTTCGAGGTCGCTTCACGGTTTCAACCCGTTGTCCCCATTGGACATTCTACCACTTCCTCTCCAAGAGCGAACCATCATGGATGCGAGTGCACGAACAAGCTACATCAAGAAGATGCACGAAGATACAAGGCACACCATTGAGCGCCAAGTACAACGTCAAGCAACCAAGCTCAACGCCAACAAGCAACCCATCGTCTTCAACATTGGTGATCTAGTGTGGCTACACCTTCGCAAGGACCGCTTCCCCAAAGAACGCAAGTCCAAGCTTCTACCTCGAGCCGATGGACCTTTCAAGGTGCTAGCACGCTACAACGACAACGCCTACAAGATCGACCTACCTCCAGACAAATACAACATGAGTGACATCTTCAACGTCAAGGACCTCGCACCATTCCATGGAGATGAAGCTTTTGATCCGAGGTCGGATCTCTCCCAAGGGGGGGGGAGATGATGCGGAGCATCCCACGATCATCCCCATGCATCCACAACCGTCTCATCAAGAGCCAAGAGGGCCCATGACACGAGCTAGAGCTAGAGCTCTCGAGAACGAGGTGACCTCCTTCCTTATTGATATCACATATGATCCACTCGAGAAATGGCTACTACCTAAGTCCGATATGCTATGCATGATTAGGTGTCAAGGGGAACCTCCCGAGGATGCACGTGAAGATGGACAAGCCGCCAAATCCATGGATGAAGAGAACCAACGGAGACGGGCAAGATCACCTTCCAGCCCCGGACATCCGCCATGGCCCCGACATCCGCCCCGGAGCATCTACCTCAAAGATCGCCAAGCTGGCTGTTTCACAGGCTCGGACATCCGGCGTCCAAGCCCGGATATCCGCTTGAAGCCCGGAACCGCACCTCTCCCGATTCGCGAAATAGCCGCCACAGCCCGGACATCCGCCGGTAGCCCGGACATCCGGCGCCTCGCGAAGGCCCGACATCCGCCCGACGCCCGACATCCGCCTCCCCTGCTGCAGCAGGTATCCGGACAAGTCCCTGCACTCTTCGCCCGAGACTATATATACTTCATCCCTTCCTCTTTCTAGGGTAGCATTGATTAACTCATATTCTTGTGTGAGAGCCTTTGCTCATCCACTTGGCTACTTCTCCTCGGAGATCAGGACCTCTACGGAGAAGATCCCCCAAGCGGATTCAAGTCCCCCTTCTAGGGTGGACCCCATCAAGGCCTCCTCACGGAGAAGAACGGCTACCGCTTGTATCTTTCCTTTGTTGATCTTGAATCTTGTGCCACCTTATGTGATCGGTGATCTAGCACTTGTGTGATTGATCTCTTGTCGGTTTAGTGATTTCCCTCTCGTCTCCTCCGTGTTTCCCTCTTGTTCTTCCGCGTGTTCTTCGTGATTCCCCGTAGGACCCGCTCCAACGTGAAAGATCACCCTCGTAGGGTTCCGGGCCACTGGCCGGATAACCGGGCTGGGGGCCGGATGTCCGGGGCCGGACGCCGGATGTCCGGGCTCTGTAGACTTTCTCCGGTTCCTCTCGTCGTGTTCCTTCATCCTTGTACTTGGGTACTTGTCCATCATTCCGAGCATATCCGAGAGGGTCTCCTTGGTACCTAGGCATGCATAGTGTCCTTGCATTAGGTAGCAACCATGTCTCACACGAATGGAAAGGGGAATCATTTAGGAACGGGTTCACCTTGTGTCCAATGGCGAATAGTCGAGGTCTCATCTTATGTATCCTTGGGGCTTGGAGAGTAGTCCGAGTGTACATGGGGATGAACGTGGTATGCTCCGCATCATCTCCCCTCCCTTGGGAAAGATCCGACCTCGGATCGAAATCCTCATCACCATGGAAACGGTTGTCGTGGACGGACTTGTAGTCGGACAAAGTGGAAGGCATGGCGTAATCCAAGTACTCCAAGGTGTCTCCGGAGTGGTACACATGCAAAAAGAGCAAACACAAACGACACTTGGAAATACAATGGTTAGCGCACACAAGGTGTCCATCATGTAAGAACGAGGTCGTCCAAAGGAATTGTTCATGACAAGGCATGAGATGCTTATCCAAATGATCTAAAATGACAAGTAAAGCATTCGTGGGAGCAAAAACATTCATTGTGCACACAAATGTATTATGAATGTGATCAATGCAATCATGGTGCAAAATGATGTCATAGTGAGACGGTTTATCAATAGCATGAATATGGCAATGGATGCTCAATATGATTATGTTATCATGCAATTGATGGTAGGCAATGTGATCATTATGTATGAATATGCCATTAAGAAAGATCACAACAAATTTGCTAAGAAAATGCACAAGCTCATATATCATGGATGACATGGGAATAGGTGCAACAAGACAATCATAATGTGTGTCAAACCATGCATAGGGTGCAAATTTGTCATGGGAGGTGTTGTACCATAGCTCGATGTGGTGGCACTCCTCAATTTGAAGGTCCATAGTGTCCATCTCCAATGTCGATCCTCCATCCAATAGATGTATCATGTGGACAATAAGAAGGAAACAACAATGAAAGAATGACCCATCCAATATGCAAACTGATGCGGAGCATCCCACGATCATCCCCATGCATCCACAACCGTCTCATCAAGAGCCAAGAGGACCCATGACTAGAGCTCGAGCTCGAGCTCTCGAGACCGAGGTGACTTCTCTCCTTAGTGAAATATCATATGACCCTCTCGAGACATGGCTACTACCTCAATCCGGAATGTTGTGCATGCTTAGGTACCAAGGAACCAACCTAGGAGAAGCTACAGCTCAAGATGGACAGCAAGAGCAAGAGGAAGAACTGCAGAGTCCAGGAGGAGCGGTACTACCGCTCAAGCCAAGCGGTACTATCGCTGGGAGCCAAGCGTACTACCGCCTCCATCCGCCTACTTCCGCAAAACCCGACACACTCCAGAATCGAACGGCGCCGGAGCGGTACTATCATTAAGATAAGCGGTATTATCGCTGAAAGCGGTACTATCACCACAAAGCGGTATTATCACTGAAAGCGGTACTACCGCCATGAAGCAACGGTACTACCGCCCTGCCTGCAGTAGCAGCGGCCGAGGCCCATGTACTGCTTTCGCCCCAACTTACCCTTTGGAGGTCCTAGACTATAAATAGACCTTCCCGATAGAGGCAAAGGTGTCCCGCCTTCGATGAGATGTTGGTTTTTGCTTTGGAGGAAGTCGACTTTGACGATCCGACTACGAACGCGAGGACGCCGCGCTTTAGCAATCGCTAAACCAACTCCGAGAGGTTATTGACCACGCCGAGCACGATCAACCCGACCACGAGGGTCTGCTTCTCGCGAGCAAACGAAGAACAAGCAAGAAACTGAGATTGCAATCTGGATAGTGCGAATATAAGATGAAAGCTTTATTGATCAAGGTGGGGTTCGTGGACGCTTTGTCCGGTCGTTGAACACAAACGGCACGCGAAGTTGCAGCTATGGCGAACTTTAATCTAAACAAAACCCAAGGTCTAAACGGGCCCTAAGGGCTGTATATATGGAGGAAGAGGGGGAATTTCGTGGCCCTTGGTGGAGAGGTCCAAATCAACCCTAACTCTTGTTTCCCCACACGCACGGACTCTAAAAACAGCCTATACTTAAGTATTTCGAAATTACATGGGCCTGGCCCAATAATAAGGTGACGCAGCACCTAGAATAGCCTATGGACTAATATTATGAAGTGGCATCTTGTATATTTCGTCCAAGGCCTCATGCACTCATTAGGGTGGCTTCAAAGTCCCGAATCATCACTTGTAACTCCGTTTGTTCCTCTTATGCATGCCAACATCTCCATGCTTGAACTTGCTCCAAGGTTCATCTTTCTTGTCCATGGTAGGCCCTTCATTTGTAAGCAAAACAAATGTATCCAATTTAGGCAGCATCATATTCTCATGAACATTAGAATCAAGTACCAAGAAACGAAAGTACCGATAATTCAATTGGCGATGCGCGAGCTCGAGTAATTGGTCCAAGATGTATAGCAAGAGGGGCTGTGGGTGTAACAATGGTATTGATGTCCTCATCATTCCCTCATCCTTTCTAGGGTTAGCTTTGGATTTGCTCATATTTCGTGTGAGAGCCTTTGCTCATCCATTTGGATACTTCTCCTTTGAGATCAGGACCTCACGGAGAAGATCCCTGCCGGATTCAAGACCCCTCCTAGGGTGGACCCCATCAAGACCTCCTCATGGAGAAGAACGGCTACCCTTGTATCCTACCCTTTGTTGTCCTTGAATCTTGTGCCACTCTATGTGTTTGATAATCTAGCAGTTGTGTGATCGTTTTCTTGTCGGTTGAGTGATCTCTCTCGCTCTCCTCGTGTTTTCCCTCGTGTTCTTCCGCCGCTCTTCGTGTTCCTCGAGGGATTCTCTCCAAGCGTGAAAGATCGCCAACCTAGGGTTCTGCCCTACATCATCATGGTATCATGAGCCACGTTGATCACGTTATTGGAGCCCCTACCCTCTTTTTCTAGCTTGATTTTGTTGTTTTTGTCCTAATTCAAAAATTCCCACAAAAATAGCCCCAAATTTTTTTGTGATTTGTTAGTGTGATGAAATTTTGTTGATTTCGATCCGTGGATTTGCTTGGTTTCAGTCGATCTAGCATCTCTCCAAGTTTCACCTCTTTCCATCCACAAAATCCATCGAATTTTGACCCCGAAATCACCCATTTCCGCCTAAAATGGCGAACGATTTGAACAATCGAGAAAATCCCGACACGAGCGGTACTATCGCCTCCTAGCGGTATTACCGCTGTGAGCGGTACTACCGCCTCCTAGCGGTACTACCGCTGAGTACGGCACTACCGCCAGCCCCGCTCAGCCGAAATAGTCGAAAAATCCCGACACGAGCGGTACTATCGCCCTACCCAATGGTACTACTGCCGCCGCCAGTTTCAGCCTTCCGACTTTCACCATTTTCATCATAACTTTTCACTCCGAACTCCGATTTGAGTGTTCTTTGGCCTGCTTTTGAAGCTATCGACGCGTTCAAGTCCTCACCTTGGTTTCACCACCTTTGACACCATCAAATTTTCCGAACATCGGCATCTTTGCCTAGGGCTTAAACCACATCATCCGCTATACCACCTCCACTTTCCGCTACCACATTTTCGCTTTTGGTCTTTGAGAATTTGAGTTGTGGCTCCGTGTCCTATTGTGTTTCGCTATATAGGTACGGTTCGGACGTCAACATCACCACCACTCATGTTCGCCAAGGACTCATCATCGTCAAGGACGGTAACCTCGACGACATCTTTGTCATCTCTCGCAATTGCATTGATAACCACATAGCCTTACTTTATGCGTTGCTTACCCATCGAGACTAGCCATTGAGTATTGCCGCAACGTGACTTGTGCACCTTAGTGATCATACTCCATAGCATACATAGCATACCAAAGTGGTGCATATCTTGAGATCAACTTGTGTGTCACAATGTTGTCATAGCATACACAATTGCTATCTTGGTTCATGAAGTTTGCATAAGAAAAGAGCTCAAAAGGAAAGAGCCACCCAAGCTTTTAAGCAAAGAGGAAAGATAAGCAAAGAGCTTATAAGCAAGAACCATAGCATCATACAACATTAAGATTGTCATATCCGATCATCTTGGATCATAGCACCGAAATATCATACATATAGCATACTTGGGATAGAGAACGTTGCATTTTTCCGAATAGGTTGTGCACAAGTCCGCGTATCCGCCTTTTGTGCAATCGTGCTAGCGTCTCTCTAGTATTGTGCAACAAGAGCATTCTCGTGGTTTCCACATTTTGGCTCACTTTTGGTTTGCACAATCCCACTTATCTATTTGCGTGTGTGTTTCCGTGTACCACTACTTGCTTGGTCTACTTAGTACTAAAAAGCAGTTTAGTCCCCAACTTAGCCCATAAACATCTCCAAAAGTGGCTAAGAAATTTAGTATCACGATCTGAAACAATAGTATTTGGCACACCATGCAAGTTTAATAATTTCACGAAAGAACAAATCAGCAACATTAATAAAGATCATCGCTTTTATGACATGGTATAAAGTGTGCCATTTTCGAGAATCTATCCACGACAACAAATATGCTATCCTCCCTTCTTTGTTCGAGGTAAACCTAAAACAAAGTCCATAGATATATCCTCCCAAGGAACAAGAGGCATGTGCAAAGGCATATATAAACCATGAGGATTGAGTCGTGACTTAGCTTTTTGACATGTAGTGCAGCGAGCTACAAAACGCTCAACATCCCGCCTCATCTTTGGCCAAAAGAAATGTGTAGCAAGTATATCCTCCGCCTTCTTCACGCCAAAGTGTCCCATTAATCCTCCTCCATGCGCCTCCTGCAACAACAAAAGACTAACAGAGCTAGCAGGAATGCATAGCTTGTTAGCACGGAACACAAAACCATCATTAATAATGAACTTGTTCCATGTTCTTCCCTCTTTACAATTCTGCATTACATCTTTAAAATCAGCATCATGCACATATTGATCTTTGATGGTCTCCAAACCAAATATTTTGAAGTCAAGTTGTGAAAGCATAGTATATCGACGAGACAAAGCATCGGCAATAACATTTTCTTTACCCTTCTTGTGTTTAATGACATAAGGGAAAGTCTCAATGAATTCAACCCATTTAGCATGTCTACGATTCAGTTTAGCTTGACTTTTAATATGTTTCAAAGATTCATGATCAGAATGTATAACAAATTCTTTGGGCCATAAATAATGTTGCCATGTCTCTAAAGTCCTAACAAGAGCATATAATTCTTTGTCATAAGTAGAATAGTTCAGACTAGGCCCACTCAATTTTTCAGAAAAGTATGCAACAGGTTTGCCATCTTGTAATAACACACCTCCTAATCCAATTCCACTAGCATCACATTCAAGCTCAAAAGTCTTATTAAAGTCGGGAAGTTGGAGTAAAGGAGCATGTGTCAACTTATCTTTCAATACCGTGAAGGCTTCTTCCCGTGCGGTACCCCAAACAAAAGGCACATCCTTCTTTGTAAGCTCATTGAGAGGTGCAGCAATGGTGCTAAAGTCTCTCACAAAACGCCTATAGAAACCAGCGAGTCCAAGAAAACTCCTCACTTGTGTGACCGTTTTGGGCTGCGCCAACTCTCAATAGCTTCAATCTTGGCTTTATCAACTTCAATTCCTGTGGAGTAACAACATAGCCAAGAAAAGATACTCGGTCGGTGCAAAAGGTGCACTTCCCAAGGTTACCAAACAAACGTGCATCACGAGAGCATTAAAACAGCACGTAAATGTTCCAAATGTTCTTCCAAAGATTTGCTATAAATCAGTATATCATCAAAGTAAACTACCACAAATCGTCCAATGAAAGCACGTAAAACTTCGCTCATTAATCTCATGAAAGTACTAGGTGCATTAGTTAACCCAAAAGGCATGACTAACCACTCATATAATCCAAACTTAGTTTTAAATGCTGTTTTCCATTCATCTCCCAATTTCATACGAATTTGATGGTATCCACTACGCAAATCAACTTTGGAGAATATTGTAGAGCCACTCAATTCATCAAGCATATCATCTAGCCTAGGAATAGGATGACGATAACTAATAGTAATATTATTAATGCCTCTACAATCAACACACATACGCCGACGTACCATCCTTTTTAGGCACTAGTATAATAGGAACAACACAAGGACTAAGAGATTCGCGATATAACCTTTGTCGAGCAGTTCCTCGTACTTGACGATAATCTCCTTCGCCTCCTCTGGATTGGTACGGTATGGTGCACGGTTGGGTAGCGATGCACCGGGAATTAAGTCAATTTGATGCTCAATCCCTCGAATAGGTGGTAATCCGGTGGCACGCCTTGTGGGAAGACGCCGTGAACTCCTGCAAAATGTTAGTGACAGCGAGGGGCAAAGAGGAAGGCACGTCCTTGAATGAAAATAATGCCTCTTTGCACACAAAAGCATAGCAAACAGATTTGCTAGAATCTAGCTCATCAATATCAGATTTGGTGGCAAATAAACATGCACTTTTCAGTTTAATTTCAGAAGCAACATTAGATGGTTTATTATTGGGCTTCATTTGTTGCTCAAGTTCTTTTGCCACAATCTGATTTTCACTCTTATTCTTCTCCTGTTTTGCTTTATTAGCTCTATTAATATCATCTTTCAAAATGGAATCAGGAGTCATAGGAAGCAAAGTAATATTTTATCCTTGTGAACAAGAGTATCTGATTGTTTCTACCATGGTGTACATAATTTTATCAAATTGCCATGGTCTACCAAGTAATAAGGAACATGCTTGCATAGGTACCACATCACAATCAACATAATCAGCATATGTAGAGATACTAAAATGCACACTAACAGACGTGTTACCTTAACCTTGCCGCTGTTGTTGAACCATTGGATGTAGTAAGGATGTGGATGTGGTCTTGTGGTGAGAGAAAGCTTCTCCACCATATCCATGCTAGCCAAGTTGTTGCAGCTCCTCCATCTATGATGACGCTGAATAGAACGTTCCTTCACAACTCCCTTTGTATGGAACAAGTTATGCCTCTGATTTTGGTCAGCTTGTGTAACCTGCACACTCAAAACACGTTGAGCAACTAAACATTCATACCTGTCAGATCTTCAACAGCCATGTATTGCGCCTCAAGATCAGAATCATCTCCACCGTGTTCTTCATGTGTAATAAGAGCCAAAGTCTCTTCATCATAGTCACTAGCGACTCATACCCACCATCCTCAAGAGTAATCATCACACGCTGAGATTGGCATTCTCTCAAAATGTCCTCTTCCCTTACAACGACGACAAATAATATCACTTGTGTGCCCTGTTGACGCCATGGAAGAAGAAGAGCTCTGTAGGCCCAGCAGTGTACTCTTGGCGATAGTGGTGGTTGTGCCTGCTTTCTTGTATCACGGTTGGAGGTGGCAGCCGACGGAGGTGCCGTGTAGTAGAACGTGTGGAAGTAGATGATGCACGTGGTGTCCATGATGAAGGTCGACCTGCGAAAAAGTTAGTCCGCGCCAAGGCTCATCGATCCCGCACTTCACGCTCAGCTTTACAAGCAAGATGGAATAATCGAGTGATATTATTATAATCCTTGTAGTCTAGAATGGTCTGAATCTCTCTATTTAATCCACCCGTAAAACGTGCAAGCATAGCTTCATTCTCCTCAACAATACCACATCTAATCAAGCCAGTTTGTAATTTTGATACTATTCTTCTACCGAATTTTTCCTTGTCTTAAGCGCTGCAATTTTTGAAGTAATTCACGCTGATAATATGGTGGAACCCAACGAGCACGCATAGCAGTTTTCAAAGCAGCCCAAGTAGCTGGAACAGGATATAATCTACAATGTTCAGACCACCAAACACATGCAAAGCTAGTGAAAGCACAAACAGCAGCAGAACACGCTCTCCTCGGGATATTGTAAACATGTAAATCGTTGTTCAGTTTCTAACTCCCAAGTAAGATATATATCAGAACATATCTACCCTCAAATGGTGGAATATTCAATTTCAGTTTAGGAGATGGTCATGATCTCGCACTGAAGGGGAGCCCAACATTGCCATTATTTGCATGTGGACGACCTGGTGGTTGTGGTGCTGGTGGTTGCACGTAGTTCGATGTTGATCAACCTCATCCTCGTAGCTCTCACATAATCATCCTCCCCGCCGCAGCAGCAGGAGCCACAAGTATCAACAGCAGCACCAGCAGCTTGGCCAGGTGAAGAGGGACACGGAAGCTCGGCGGAGGGCTGTTTGCGATGTGGAGGTAGTCCGTGTTGTTGTAGTAGAGGTGCGTTAGGTGCAGCCGGTGGTGGTGGTGGTAGACGCACGAGCAATTCATTAAACTTGTTATTGAGCTTTGTTTCAACGCCTTCTCAATGCCATCTATCTTCTCCATGGCCTCTTCAAATCTATTTAGCACATCGTCCACCTGCCCACTCATCATTTGTTGAAACTTATCATGTAGCGCTTTGTTTGTCATGTTCTCCCGGTCAGTCCTGCCGGCTTGTGATCCTGCCATGGTTAGCAGCAATAGAAACACACAAGAATATGATTGACAGACTACTAGGAAGTGGTGGTGATGGTGTGGTGGACGATCCACAAACCGTCAGCAAATCTCAAATTCTTACCAGTTCTTACCCAAGAAGAAAAGGTGATCGGCAACCGATGTAGTCAAAACTCTCAAAGCTTGGATAGAGCGATTACTGTGGAGAGTCAAACGACGATGTAGATGTATGTGGAGCTGGGAAGGCTTATAATATGGTAGCAAAAAGGTTAGCAATAATCAATTCAGAGATGCAAAGTTGAATAAACGCTCAACGACGGTATCTGTCTTTGGTCCTAGGCTAGACCGTGCTAGAGACGCGAGCCTAGAACACTAACAAAATCACGGGCGCTGCACGGAAACAACGGAAAAGCACACTCTGAATTTTTTTTTCGCTTTTTTTTTTTTTTTTTTTTTGCTGCTTTTTTTTTTTTACTGCTTTTTTTTTTTTGCGAAAAATCACAATAATGGCGAGTGTCTCAAAACTCTTCCTGTGTCAAACCGACAGATGGGCACGAAATTTTGTCGACCAAAAAAAAATTTTTTTCGAACGCCGGACCCAAAAGCTGAAACGGGTCAAAAAACTTTCTATAACGGCGATCGTCTCAATCCACTTAGAAACACCTAAAAATAGGATAGCCGAAAATTTTTTGACAAGTGTGTTTTCGGAAAATTTTGGGCCTAAACGGAGGGTGGTTTCGGACGGACTTTTTTTCCGAAACCTACTCGGCAAGGAAACACGAATCGAAACTAGATGGATCTCGAAAACAAACCTAATATGAGAAGAACTCGGATTGGTGGTGGATATATGGTGGTGGTATATGACAGCGGTGGTGGTATATGGTAGCGGTGGTGGTATATGGATACGGATTGGTGGTGGTATATGGATACGGATTCGAGAGCGGTGGCGGATAAGCAATGGTGGTAGATGGCAAGGCGATGATGATGGTGCGGCAGCGGCGTGACAATTTATGACCAGAACTCGAAACTCTAAAAGACTAGACTCTAAGACCAGCAACTTGACACGACGATGCAACCGCAAATTCAACAAAGCAAAACCCTAAAAAGATTATGCAAAGGCTCAGATTGGTTGGATATGATGAACTAACCCTAATTTTTTTGTGGCTTTTTGTGGACAATAGGTATGAAGAACAGACTCGATCTAAACTACGAAAAACTGTAAAATCTCACCGAGCAACCTGGAAATCTGATACCACTTGATAGAGGCAAAGGTGTCCCGTCTTTCGATTAGATGTTGGTTTTTGCTTTGGAGGAAGTCGACTTTGACGATCCGACTACGAACGTGCGAGGACGTCGCGCCTTAGCAATCACTAAACCAACTCCGAGAGGTTATTGACCACGCCGAAGCACGATCAACGACCACGAGGGCTGCTTCCTGCGAGCAAGCGAAGAACAAGCAAGAAACTGAGATTGCAATCTGGATATGCGAATATAAGATGAAAGCTTTATTGATCAAGGTGGGGTTCGTGGACGCCTTTGTGCAGTCGTTGAACACAAACGGCACGCGAAGTTGCAGCTATGGCGAACTTTTAATCTAAACAAAACCCAAGGTCTAAACTGTGCCCTAAGGGCTGTATATATGGAGAAAGAGGGGGAATTTCGTGGCCCTTGGTGGAGGGTCGAAATCAACCCTAACTCTTGTTTCCCACACATACGGACTCTAAAACAGCTTATACTTAAGTATTTCGAAATTACATGGGCCTGGCCCAATAATAAGGTGACGCAGCACCTAGAATAGCCTATGGACGAATATTATGAAGTGGCATCTTGTATATTTCGTCCAAGGCCTTATGCACTCATTAGGGTGGCTTCAAAGTCCTGGAATCATCACTTGTAACTCCGTTCTTGTTCTCCTATGCATGCCAACATCTCCATGCTTGAACTTGCTCCAAGGTTCATCTTTCTTGTCCATGGTTGGCCCTTCATTTGTAAGCAAAACAAATGTATCCAATTTAGGCAGCATCATATTCTCATGAACATTGGAATCGTTACCAAGAAACGAAAGTACCTGATAATTCAATTGGCGTGCGCGAGCTCTAGTAATTGGTCCAGTATGTATAGCAGCAGGGGCTGTGGGTGTAACAATGGTATTGATGTCCTTATCACAAGGTGTACATGTTGTATATGTATATGTCATCCATTTTTACTTCCCTTGATTTTTGCACATATGACACATGAATAGATGAGTAACTTGCATAGTTCATAAAATCTAAAGCCAAAACATTATCACAAGAAGTAGAAGGCATGAAAATATTACAACTCAGTTTGCACATATAAGTGAAGCTCTTATTCATTTCAAAAGATGGACAATGTTCATCATTAAACCATCCCAAAATTGGTGAATAAACCTTACTTGCATCAAGTTTACATGCTACAACATGCTTAAATAAGCAAACATGCAATAAGTCATTCGACATAGAATCATCACCAAGTTTAGAGGTCATATCAAAATGATTAAACATTGATTCTTTTGCATCAACAGTTAATTCAATGGGTGCACTCAAAATTGTTGGTATTTCAGTTGTTTGATCACATGACGCATTCATGATAGTATCAAGATTCTCTAAAATAGGTGATGTGCTCAAATCACCAGGTAACTCAACACATGATGCACTCAAGTTAACTAGGGATGCATCATTCTCATGTTGATGAGGACATCAATACCATTGTTACACCCGCGTTTTACGGGTGGATTAAATAGAGATTCAGACCATTCTAGACTACAAGGATTATAATAATATCACTCGATTATTCCATCTTGCTTGTAAAGCTGAGCGTGAAATCTATGAATCATTTCTGTTTCTCTTGAACTCTTCTAACGGTCGACTATCAAGGAGTGAGATGGACCATTACTGAAAGTGGACTTAGAACAAGATGTGGCCAAGATGGACTTTGGGTTGGATGGACAAGTAGTCAATAGAACATTTATACTATAGCAAGGGCTGTTTTGAAGAATAATAAGAAAATGTGGGAAGAATGCTTGCCTCATATTGAATTTGCTTATCGTTCATTGCATTCTAACTAAGATGTGCCCTTTTGAAATTGTGGCCATGGCTTCCTACCTGCATTGCACCTATTGATTTGTTGCCTCTTCCATCTTGAGAAAGGAGTTAATTTTGTCAAAGGGGTTTTGAAGGATTTTAAAATGGATGAAAACCTAAAAGGGGAAACCTTTTTGACCCAATAATCCTTAAATAATTTAAAACCGGAAGGTTAAGGTAAAAACCTTGTTGTTGCTTTGCCACAATCTTGTTTGTTATTTGGTGGATAGGTTTCCTTAATTTGCCCAAATTTTAAAAATTCAAAGCTAATACCCCGGTTTTCTTTGATGGTTCCATTTTAAAGGTTTTAGAAATAAAGAAAAAGGAAAAATGAGTGTCAGATTTGGGTTTAGCAACAAATGGCCAATTTTAAGGCTTAAATTTGGGTGGGAATTATGAGCTTTTCCCGGTTCGGGGAAAAAGACCCCCGACTTTTCATTTCAAAGGGGAAAGGGGAGGAAAATTGGGATTGAGGAAACCCATAAAAATTTAAACCAAAATTTGTTCACCCAAAACCAACCATTTTTGCCTTTTACATTAAAAACTCCTTTTTTTGGGGACCAATTTACTAGATTTCGGGGGCCCAAATTTCCAAATTAAATTAAATTCAAAATTTTCGTTTCTTTTGGTTTAATTTGATTTTTTCTAAATGTTTTCATGAGAAAAAATTTTTTATTGGAAGGGTTTTCTTTTGCTTTTAAAATTTTGGGAAATTTAACATTTTTGTTTTTTGCTTACAAATTGAAGGCCCTTTTAAACCTTTTTGGGGAAAGGGAAGGATGGGAACAAATTGGGCAAGGGAACAAAAGGGCAAATTTTGGAATTTGCCCCTGCATTAAAGACAAAAAGGAGGGTTTTACCCAAAAAGTTGGATTGGATTTCCAGACTAACCACCCTTAATGGTGCATAAGGTTAATTGGACAAATTTTAATCAAAAAGGGGATTGCTATTTCATAAAAAAATTTTTGGTTTGGTCCAAAGGCCCTTTTTAAATTTTCTAAGGTCCTTTCGGTCAAAACAAATTTTTAGTTTAAACCAAAAGGGGAAAAAAACCCCCATGTTTAAATTTTCAAAAGGGGAAATAAAACTTTAAGTATTTTAAAGTGTTTTTAAAAAAAGGAAAAGTTCGTTTTAATGTGGTCAATAACCTCTCGGAGTTGGTTTAGCGATTGCTAAGGCGCCGACGTCCTCAAGACGTCAGTAGTCGGATCGCCAAAGTCGACTTCCTCCAAAGCGAAAACCACATCTCATCGAAAGACGGGACACCTTTGCCTCTATCACATGTGAAGTTATATCATTAATACCTTTACTGTTACCTTGTCGCAAAGACGTAGCTGATGTAGGTACGGGCGTTGATAAAGGCACCATACACTTGAGATGATGTCGCTCACAATCTGAGGTGGGGCTGCTCTAGTAGGTGCAACGGTGGAGGAACCAACCGCGGTGGTGAGCATGAACTGGAATAGTAGTTGTTGTAGTCACCCAATGCATCCTCCTCAGATCTGTCTCTCAAAGGTACAAGCGTGAACATACATACCAGTAATGCAACGAGGAATATAGTGAAATCTTGCACGGATAGCATGGTTCAAACCACCAAAAATCTATTCATTTTATCATCCTCAGATTCTTCTATGTCACAATGATGCATATAAGATTTGAACTCTTGGTAGTAAGCATGAACAGTGTTATCGCTTTGTTTTAATTGTTCCAATTTATGAAGCAATTCACGATTTATAGTAAGGAGGAAAAATTGTTGTCTCATTACAGCTTTCAAAACTTTCCAAGTTGTGGGTTGGTTATCAATGTTTTTCTTACAATATACACTCCATCAAATGAAGCAAAACCAGTAAATGCTCTAGTGGTAGCTTGTACTCTCTCAAGTTCGTAAAAATCATGGTGACTAAAAACTTCTTCTAATTCAAGCTCCCAAGCTAGATAAATAGCAGGATTAAATCTACCTCAAATGATGGTAAAGACATAACCTGACCATATGCTTGTGTGTGTTTTCCCAACTCGTGATGGTGAAGATGTGTCCGTAGTCCAAGAACTTCTATCTCCGGAATCTGTCATGATTAGTAGAAACAAGAAACAAAATTCGAGAATAATGTTCCTATGAACTACTAGGATGTGGTTGTAAAGTGCTCACAGTAAAGCAAATATCAATATCTTAAAAGTTCTTACCATGCGGCAGGTGGTGACAGGTAGCCAGCGGTGTCAAGTAAATCTGAAGATTGTGTAAAGCGATTGCTAGGGGAACGTACATATACACGGTGTAGAAATATGTGGATCTGGGTTGGCTATATATGGTAGCAAAAAAATTAGCAATAATCTATTCAAAGATGCAAAATTGAATAAACGCTCAACGACGGTACTGTGCTGGTCCTAGGCTAGACCAGACTAGAGACGCGAGCCTAGAACACTAATGAGGTCACGGCGTAGCACAACTAGCATCAATGAAGGATAATAAGTAGCTCTGGACAGCAAGATATAAGTGAAGATCACAAAGGCAGTAAAGATAATGATGAAGAACAACTGCCAAGCAGGATATACAACAACTCTCTCTCCAATTTTCCTCTTGAAAAGTTTGAGCCAATTCTCTGATAACTTTTTTAAAAGAATGCTACTAACTCAAGCTTTCCAATTCAAAAAGAATCACTCAATTCGAGTTGATATGAGGAGTCAAAAATTCTAAAACTGGTTTGAAAAACTGGAATAAGCTGTGTTCACGAACTTCGGAGGGCAAAAAGACCTATTTGGGAGCCGATTTTGAGGTGCCAAATATTGAACAAGCTTCTGCAACTATTTTGATGCGGCTCGTCTTTAGCTTTAATTTGAGTACTCGCGGAGCCAAAACGGACTTCGTATGAGGAAGTTATGCCTGTTTTACTGAACAGTGCACAAAACAGATTCCAATCCGAATTCAGCTACGAGATTGAGTCTAGATAGATCCGAACTTTGTTTTTTCTTTATTCTCTTTTTTTTCTCACACTTATTTTTTCTTTTTCTTTCTCTCTTTTTTTTTCTCTGACTTTTTTCTTTTACTTTTTTTTCTCTCTTTTTTTTTCTCTTTCAAAACAAACTAGATAAGATGCAGATTTGATCAAGTGAAGATGTGAACGATCTCAACTATGATTATGACAATGAATGCTGGGTAGCATGTGGTGGAAATTGATGGATGGATGGTGGTCAACGGAAGGGATAACGATGCAGCGGCGGCGTGACTAATGTGAACAGAACTAGAAACTCTAAACGAACTAGACACTAAGACCAGCAACTCGACACGACGATGCAACCGATAATTCAATAATGCAAACAATAAAAAGAAAACTGCAAAAGCTCAGACTGGCTTGGACAAAAGATGAATAGATCTAACTTTTTTTTGTGGCTTTTTCTTAGACAATAGGTAAGAAAATAAATCTAATCTAGGGATGATTGGAAATTCTCACCGAGCAACCTGAAAACTGATACCACTTGATAGAGGCGAGGGTGTCCCGATCTTTCGATGAGATGATAACTATCGATTTGGTGGAGACGACTTTGACGATCCGACTACAAACGTGCACGACGTTGCGCCTTAGCAATCGCTAAACCAACTCCGAGAGGTTATTGACTACGCCGGAGCACAATCAACCTGACCACGAAGGTCTATTCCTGCAAGCAATCGAAGAACAAGCAAGAATATGATAAAGCAATCTGAATATTGCGAGTAGATGTGAAGTATTGATAAAGGTGGGGATCCGTAAGCGGTCTTGGTCTGGTCGTTGGACACAAACGAAGTACACGAAGTTGCAATGGCTAACTTTTAACTAAACAAATCCCAAGGAAAAAGCTACTAGATGGATCTACTTATATAGGAGTAAGGGGTGGCGGCCAAGGAGGTGGGAGGACGTCCCAAGGCAGCCTAACACTAACCCTAGGTCGTACAAGGCCAATGGGCCCAAGTGGAGGTGACGTAACACCTTTGGACTTGTAGTTTGACTCGGATTTCTGCAAAGATCAGATTGTTTCGTCCATAACTCAACGCCCGGACGGATTTTAAGGTGATTCAATTGGGTTGGAAAATGCATGAAATCTATTTTCCAACAAAAAAATCAACCATTTTGGAGTCCGTATGAAAAGTTATTGACGTTTTGAGTCGTATGTCTCATGCAGTCCGAATCTGAGTCCGTAACGTGAGAGACTTGGACTCTATCTTCTCTTGGGCCAAAAGTGACGTGAGAGAACTTTTTGAACAGCAGGTAAACATCTCTTTCTCCCTTATCTTCATATGTGGATTGTACAAATGTCCCATACACCTGCAATTAGACATGGCACAAAAGTTTGTGAAGTATTTTTGTCCTGGATGACATAAATAAATTATTGCATAGTTTGCATTAGAAATCACCTCACAAATATACATGTATGCAATATTTTTGGTCGTATCCAAGGTAATCATGTCCTCATCACCCCGTGATTTCCTCGTGTTCTTCCGCTTATTCTTCGTGATTCCCCGTAGGATCCGCTCCAACGTGAAAGATCATCCACGTAGGGTTCCGCCCTACATCAAGGTCCTTGCGGAGGTGTAGCCACACGAGGTCTCCAATGTTGAATGTCTTGGGCTGCTTGTTGACGTTGAGGTTGGACGCTAGTCGTTGTACTTGGCGCTCGATGGTGTGCCTTGTATCCTCATGCATCTTCTTGATGTAGCTTGCTCGTGCACTGGCATCCATGTTGGTGCGCTCTTGTAGAGGGAGAGGTAGAATGTCCAATGGGGACAACGGGTTGAAGCCATAGACGACCTCGAAGGGGGACTTGCCGGTAGTCGAATGTCTTGCACGGTTGTAGGCGTACTCGGCGATGGGTAGACATGCCTCCCACTCCTTGATGTTCTTCTTGATCAACACACGGAGTAGAGTGGATAGTGTCCGGTTCGTCACATCCGTTTGGCCGTCGGTTTGAGGATGGTATGCGGATGAGAACAAGAGCTTGATGCCGAGCTTGGCGCATAGCGTCTTCCAAAAGTAACTCAAGAACTTGACGTCGCGGTCGGAGACGGTTGTCTTTTGTACTCCATGGAGGCGCAAGATTTCCCTACAAAAGAGATTTTTAACATGTGAAGCATCGTCTATCTTGTTGCAAGGAATTAAATGTGCCATCTTAGAAAATCGGTCCACAACGACAAACTCGGAATCCTTTCCATTTTGAGTCCTAGGCAACCAAGTACAAAATCCATACTAATGTCTTCCCATGGTTGATAAGGAATAGGAAGAGGCATGTAAAGACCATGAGATTGAGCTTTAGACTTAGCTTTGCGACATGTATAGCATCGGGTGGTGAAACATGAGACGTCGCGGAACATCTTGGGCCAAAAGTAGTTCTTGGAGAGCGTGGCGAATGTCTTGTCGCGTCCGAAATGTCCCATGAGTCCACCTCCATGAGCCTCTTGCAAAAGTAGCAAACGAAGAGAAGACTCGGGAATGCATAGTTTGTTAGCTCTCATAAGATAACCATCCTTGATGTAATATTGTTCCCAAGAAGTATGCGTCAAACACTTAGCATAAGGAATAGCAAAGATGGGTCGTTAGCATACAAGTCTTTTATGTGCTCAAAGCCAATAACGTTCAACTCAAGTTTAGTGACAAGCGTGCATATGCGTGAAAGTGCATCAGCAACTACATTTTCTTTACCCTTAATGTACTTGATCACATAAGGAAAAGATTCAATAAACTCACTCCATTTGGCATGACGCTTGTTCAACTTAGTTTGACCCTTTTTAGGTACTTAAGCGTTTCTTGATCGGTATGGATGACAAACTCATGCGGTCTAAGGTAATGTTACCAAACATGTAGCACACGCACTAAAGCATACAATTCTTTGTCATAGATGGGATAGTTAAGTTGAGCACCGGATAGTTTTTCACTAAAATATGCAATGGCTCGTTTTTCTTGCATCAAAACTCCGCCAATTCCGGTACCACTTGCATCACGATGAACCTCAAAAGTTTTATCAAAGTGAGGCAAAGCAAGTATCGGAGCATGAGTAAGCAAAGACTTGAGCTCATCAAAAGCGGTGGATTGCAAAGATCCCCAAACAAAAGGAGTATTCTTCTTACTCAAAGCATGCAAAGGGGCGGCAATAGTGCTAAAGTTTTTCACAAAGCGACGATAAAAATCCGCAAGACCAAGAAAACTTCGCACTTGTTGCAAATTGGTGGGTTGGGGCCAAGTTTTAATTGCTTCAATTTTAGTTTCATCAACATGGACACCCTTGGAAGAGACAACGAAACCCAAGAAAACCACTTTGTCAACGCCAAAAGTGCATTTTTTCAAGTTCGCATAAAGGCTTTCCTTGCGAAGAGTTTGCAACACAGATTTTACATGATTGATGTGCTCTTTCATGGTTTTGCTAAACACAAGAATATCATCAAAGTAAACCACAACGAAGGTTCCAATGTAAGGTCTAAGCACATGATGCATAAGACGCACGAAAGTTCCGGGTGCTTCCGACAAACCCATAGGCATCACTAACCACTCATACAAGCCAAATTTGGTTTTGAAAGCAGTTTTCCATTCATCACCTTCTTGAATGCGGATTTGATAATAGCCGCTTTTAAGATCAATTTTTGAGAAAAAGTTGGCTCCACTAAGTTCATCAAGCATATCATCTAAGCGAGGAATGGGATGCCTATAGCGGACGGTGATAGCATTTATAGGTCTACAATCGGAACACAAGCGAAAACTTCCATCGGCCTTAGGCACAAGTATAACGGGAACGGCACAAGGGCTTAAGCTTTCACGTACATGACCGTTGTCGATTAGTTGTTGTACTTGCCATTGAATCTCCGTGGTTTCTTCGGGATTGACACGGTATGGAGCTTTGTTTGGAAGTGGCGCTCCAGGGATGAGGTCGATTCGATGCTCAATGCCTCGTAGAGGAGGTAGACCCGGAGGTAGCTCATCGGGGAAAACATCTTGAAATTCCTGCAAAAGAGATTGAAACACCAAAGGTAGCTCGTGAATGGTGTTAGTTTTTGGTTCTCCATCCTTGCACACAAGGACAAAGTGCATCACACTCGATGGGTTCTCACACACTTCTCTCATCTCACTTTTGGTGGCAAATAGGATGAGGTTTTTCTCTCTAGGCGAAGAGGCGCTCAAGTGTGGTTTGTGGATCTCACTCACTTTTGGGTGGGTCACTTTCTCACTCTTCTTTTCTTGGTGGGTGGCTTGCTTGTCGGCTATCACTTGACTAGGAGACATAGGTAGTAGCACATACTCCTTCCCTTTTATCTTGAAGCTATAGTGATTGGTTCTCCCATTGTGGATGACACCGCGGTCGAATTGCCATGGTCGACCAAGAAGGAGGTGGCAAACGGTCATTGGGAGCACATCACACCCAAAGTGTCCTCATATGCACCGATTTTGAAGGAGACTTGGACCGTATGCTCGACTCGTATAGTGCCGGAGTCACTTAGCCATTGAACCTTGTAGGGGTGCGGGTGCTTCCTCTTGACCAATTGAAGCTTGGAGAATAGTTCTTCACTTGCCAAGTTGTGACAACTACCTCCATCGATGATGACCTTGACGGACCTTCCGTTGATGCCGGACTTTGTGTGGAAGATGTGGCATCTTTGATCGTCTTCTTGTTGATGTAGAAGAGTCAACACCTTGGAGACAACGAGAGCGGGGCTCGAATCCTCATCGCAAAAGACTTGATCATCTTCCTTCACATTGGCGCGAATCATGGCTATCTCCATTTCCTTGTAGTATTCTTCAACACTCTTTGTTCCTTGCTTGAGGAGTTGGAGTTTCTTGAAGAGGTCGCGGTTGTAGTAGGTTGGCACAAAACGTGCTCGCATGACATCCTTCATTTGAGCCCAAGTAGTGATTGGAGGTTCACCTCTTGCTTAACGGTGCTCAAGGACTTGTTCCCACCATATGAGCACATAATCTTGGAACTCAAGTGATGCCAAAGTGATTTTCTTCTCTTCCTCATAGTTGTGCAAACGAAAGATTTTGTCGACCTTCAATGCCCATGAGAGGTATTAATCGGGGTCATTGCTTCCATTGAACTTGGGCATGTTGAATTTTAACTTTCCATAGCGTTGCTCTTCATTGTGTTGTTGGCGATGGTGATGATGATGCCCTTGACGTGGAGGGTAATCATCCTCATGTTGCTCTTGGCGTGGAGGAAGTCCATGATCAACTTGCTCTTGTTGACCTTGAGGTTGAGGTTGAGCTTGACGAGCTTGTGGAGGAGCTTGTGGAGCTTGACGTTTTGTGGAGGAGCTTGTGGAACTTGTCGCTGCACACGCGGATGGTAGTTCCTCTCTTGGATTTCTTCTCAAGAGCTTCGTCTTGATTGCGCCGTTCGCGATTGCGGTTGGCGATGGCTCGACTTGATTCTTGAAGGGCACGTTCCGCCTCAAGAGCTTGCGCTTCTCGTAGTTGTTGTTGAAGACGTTGAGCCTCGGCATCTTGTTGCGCTTGGTGTAGACGCCGCCGTTCTTGTTCTTCTTGGAGACGAAGACGTTGTCGTTCTTGAGCTTGAGCAAACACTACTTGGTTTGATTGAGGACGGGGACTTGCTCATCGACTTGCTCTAGTGAATGCTTGTCATGTAGCGGGTTGCGAGATGCATGACGGTCTTGACGCTGCTCGTCAAGAGTGTTCGATGACGGTGTACTTGAGTCGGAGAAGGTGTCGTCGGAGTGTCGACTCGAGCGGCTCCGCCTTGAGTATGACGATGTAGAATGAGGCGGTTGACCAACAAGGCGCGGATCTCGCCCATTCTTGCATCGTTCTCTTGCTGTGCGTGAGTCGAGCTTGTTGTCGAAGTAGTCTCTTGTACGTTGCTCGGAGAGTCGCAAGTCGGTGGCGAGGTTGTCGATCGCGGTCGCTCATAGCTTGTTGCTCTTGGTGTAACGCCTTTGAGCACCAAAGAGGTGGCTCTTTGTGACGAATGATGACATGTCGTCGCCTTGCTCGATGAAGAGTGGATTGGTAGAAGTACTTGGCCTATCCATCATTTCAAGCAAAATGTGAGTGGTAGAAGGAGAAGAACTAATATCAATGTACCTTTGACCGATGTTGAAATTGAATCAAGGTCACTCAAATGCGGACAATGAAATAGCATGTTGGTACCAATTTTGTCGGTTCTCACACCTACACAAGTAAAAGCTTATAGTGGAGCTTGGTTAGGATGGTGGCACAAAATTTGATGCAATTGAAAGCTAGATTCAATAATGTTGGAAAAGATGCACAAATTTGCAAATGCGACAAGTAGACCAAGCAAGTAGTGGTACACGGAAACACACACATAAATAGATAAGTGGGATTGTGCAAACCAAAAGTGAGCCAAAATGTGGAAACCACGAAAATGCTCTTGTTGCACAATGCTAGAGAGACGCTAGCACGATTGCACAATAGGCGGATACGGAGCTTGTGCACAACCTACTAGGCAAAAATGCAACTATCTCTATCCCAAGTATGCTATATGTATGGTATTTCGGTGCGATAATCCAAGATGATCCAATATGACAATCTTAATGTATTATGATGCGATGGTTCTTGCTCATAAGCTCTTTGCTTATCTTTCTCTTTGCTTAAAAGCTTGGGTGGCTCTTTCTCTTTTGAGCTCTTTTCTTATGCAAACTTCGCGAACCAAGATAGCAATTGTGTATGCGATGACAACTTTGTGACACACAAGTGGATCCCAAGATATGCACCACTATGGTATGGTATGTATGCTATGGAGTATGATCACTAATGTGCACAAGTCACGTTGCCGGCAATACTCAATGGCTAGTCTCGATGGGTAAGCAACGCAAAAGTAAGGCTATGTGGTTATCAATGCAATTGCGAGAGATGACAAAGATGTCGTCGAGGTTACTGTCCTTGACGATGATGAGTCCTTGGCGAAGATGAGCGGTGGTGATGTTGACGTCGAACCGTACCTATATAGCCGAAACACAATAGGACACGGGAACCACAACTCAAATTCTCAAAGACCAAAAGCAAGAATGGTGGAAACGAAAAAGGGGTGGTGGATGGGGGATGTCAATAGCTTCTCAACGAGCTAAAGAACGCGAAAATCGGACTTCGGATGTGGAAGTTATGCTGAAAATGGTGAAACTCAGAATGCTGAAATTGGCCTGGGCGGTTGTACCGCTCGGACGGGCGGTTGTACCGCTCGAGGTACTCAGCGGTGGTACCGCTCGGAGGGGCAGTTGTACCGCTCATGTCGGGATTCGACACAGAACGAAACGGGTCGCGATTTTGTGGCGGAAATGGAGGATTTCGGGGGCAAAATTGGGTGGATTTCGTGGATGGAAAGAGGTGGGGAGGGTGGGGAAAGCTAGATCCACACGCAGCAACACAAATCCATGGACCAAATCCAACAAAATTTCATCACACCAATTGATGCGGAGCATCCCACGTTCATCACCATGTACACTCCGACTACTCTCCAAGCCCCAAGGATACATGAGATGAGACCTCGACTATTCGCCATTGGACACAAGGTGAACCCGTTCCTAAATGCTTCCCCTTTCCATTCGTGTGAGACATGGTTGCTACCTAAGGCGAGGACTCTATGCATGCCTAGGTACCAAGGAGACCCTCTCGGAGATTGATGAGGACATCAATACCATTGTTACACCCACAGCCCCTACTGCTACATATACTGGACCAATTACTAGAGCTCGCGCACGCCAATTAAATTATCAGGTACTTTCGTTTCTTGGTAATGATTCTAATGTTCATGAGAATATGATGCTGCCTAAATTGGATACATTTGTTTTGCTTACAAATGAAGGGCCTACCATGGACAAGAAAGATGAACCTTGGAGCAAGTTCAAGCATGGAGATGTTGGCATGCGCAAGGAGAACAAGAACGGAGTTACAAGTGATGATTCCAGGACTTTGAAGCCACCCTAATGAGTGCATGAGGCCTTGGACGAAATATACAAGATGCCACTTCATAATATTCGTCAAAACTAAAGAACGTGCTGAATTGATTTTAAAAATGCATGAGATAACTAAGGAAAACATTGAGCGTATGAATGCTAAATATAAACTTGCTGGAGATAAGGGTAGAAAACATGTTGTCTTTGCACCTGGAGATCTTGTTTGGTTACATTTGCGTTAGGATAGGTTTCCTAATTTGCGCAAATCAAAGCTAATGCCACGTGCTGATGGTCCATTTAAGGTGTTAGAGAAAATAAATGAAAATGCATATAAACTTGAGCTGCCTGCAGATTTTGGGGTTAGTCCCACTTTTAACATTGCAGATTTGAAGCCTTATTTGGGTGAGGAATATGAGCTTCGTCGAGGACGACTTCATTTCAAGAAGGGAGGATGATGAGGACATCAATACCATTGTTACACCCACAGCCCCTCTTGCTACATATATTGGACCAATTACTAGAGCTCGCGACGCCAATTAAATTATCGGTACTTTCGTTTCTTGGTAATGATTCTAATGTTCATGAGAATATGATGCTGCCTAAATTGGATACATTTGTTTTGCTTACAAATGAAGGCCCTAGCTTGGAGAAGGATGGACATTGAGCAAGAACAAGCATGGAGATAATGCCATGCTAAGGGGAACAAGAACGGAGTTACAAGTGATGATTTCAGGACTTTGAAGCCACCATAATGGGTGCATGAAGCCTTGGACGAAATATACAAGATGCTACTTCATAAATGTCGTCCCGAGGCTATTCTAGGTGCTGCGTCACCTTATTAGTGGGCCAGGCCCATGTAATTTCGAAATACTTAAGTATAGGCTGTTGTTAGAGTCCGTATGTGTGGGGAAACAAGAGTTAGGGTTGATTTGGACCCTCCACCAAGGGCCACGAAATTCCCCTCTTCCTCCATATATACAGCCCTTAGCGCACCGCTTAGACCTTGGGTTTTGTTTAGATTAAAAGTTCGCCATAGCTGCAACTTCGCAGATGCCGCTTGTGTTCAACGACTGGATAAAGGCGCACATGTAACCCCACCTTGATCAATAAAGCTTTCATCTTATATTCGCAATATCCAGATTGCAATCTCAGTTTCTTGCTTGTTCTTCGCTTGCTCGCAGGAAACAGACCCTCGTGGTCAGGTTGATCGTGCTCCGGCGTGGTCAATAACCTCTCGGAGTTGGTTTAGCGATTGCTAAGGCGCGACGTCCTCGCTGACGTTCAGTAGTCGGATCGTCAAAGTCGACTTCCTCCAAAGCGAAAACCAACATCTCATCGAAAGACGGGACACCTTTGCCTCTATCAAGTGGTATCAGATTTTCAGGTTGCTCGGTGAGATTTTACAGTTTTTCGAGATTAGATCGAGTCTGTTCTTCATACATAAAGTCCACGAAAAAGCCACAAAAAATTAGGGTTAGTTCATCATATCCGAACCAATCGAGCCTTTGCATAATCTTTTAGGGTTTTTGCTTTGTTGAATTTGCGGTTGCATCGTCGTGTCAAGTTGCTGGTCTTAGAGTCTAGTCTTTTAGAGTTTCGAGTTCGGTCATAAGTTGTCACTCCGCCGCCCACCATCATCATCGCCTTGCCATCTACCACCATTGCTTATCCGCCACCGCCTGAATCGGTATCCATATACCACCACCGCTACCATATACCACCACCGCTGTCATATACCACCACCATATATCCACCACCAATCCAAGTTCCTTGCATATTAGGTTTGTTTTCGAGATCCATCTAGTTTCTGATTCGTGTTTCCTTGCCGGAGTAGGTTTCAAAAAAAAAGAGTCTGGAAACCACCCTCCGTTTAGGCCCAAAATTTTCCGAAACGCACTTGTCGAAAAAATTTTCTGGCTATCCTATTTTAGGTGTTTCTAAGCGTATTGAGACAATCGCCATTATAGAAAGTTTTTTGACCCGTTTCAGTTTTTGGGTCCGGCATCGAAAAAAAAATTTTTTGGTCGAAAAATTTCGTGCCCATCCTGTCGGATTTGACTGGGAAGAGTTTGAGACACTCGCCATTATAGTGATTTTTCGCAAAAAAAAGAGCAGCAAAAAAAAAGTAGCATAAAAAAAAAAAGAGCGAAAAAAATTATTCCAAAGTGTGCTTTTCCGTTGTTTCCGTGCAGCGCCGTGATTTTGTTAGTGTTCTAGGCTCGCGTCTCTAGCACGGTCTAGCCTAGGACCAAAGACAAGATTACCGTCGTTGAGCGCTTATTCAACTTTGCATCTCTGAATTGATTATTGCTGACCCTTTTTGCTACCATATTATAAGCCTTCCCAGCTCCATATACATCTACATCGTGCATTTGACTCTCCCCGTAATCGCTCTATCCAAGCTTTGAGAGTTTTGACTACATCGGTTGCCGATCACCTTTCTTCGCTGGGTAAGAACTGGTAAGAATTTGAGATTTGCTTGACGGATTTGTGACGTCCACCACACCACCACCACCACTTCCTAGTAGTCTGTCGAATCATATTCTTGTGTGTTTCTATTGCTGCTAACCATGGCAGGATCACAAGTCATTTAGACTGACTGGGAGAACATGACAAACAAAGCGCTACATGATAAGTTTCAACAAATGATGAGTGGGCAGGTGGACGATGTGCTAAATAGATTTGAAGAGGCCATGGAGAAGATAGATGGCATTGAGAAGGCGTTCGAAACAAAGCTCGATAACAAGTTTAATGAATTGCTCACGCGTCTACCACCACCACCACCGGCTGCACCTAACGCACCTCTACTACAACAACATGGACTACCTCCACATCGCGAAACAGCTCTCCGCCGAGCTTCCCGTGTCCCTCTTCACCGCCAAGCTGCCGGTGCTGTTGTTGATACTTGTGGCTCTCCTGCTGCTGCGGTGGGGAGGATGATTATGTGAGAGATTACGAGGATGAGGTTGATCAACATCGAACTACGTGCAACCACCAGCACCACAACCACCAGGTCGCCCACATGCAAATAATGGCAATGTTGGGCTCCCCTTCAGTACGAGATCATGACCATCTCCCTAAACTGAAATTGAATATTCCACCATTTGAGGGTAGATATGTTCACGATATATATCTTACTTGGGAGTTAGAAACTGAATAACGATTTACATGTTTACAATATCCCGAGGAGAGACGTGTTCTCGCTGCCGCTTGTGCTTTCACTAGCTTTGCATGTGTTTGGTGGTCTGAACATTGTAGATTATATCCTGTTCCAGCTACTTGGGCTGCTTTGAAAACTGCTATGCGTACTCGTTGGGTTCCACCATATTATCAGCGTGAATTACTTCAAAAATTGCAGCGCTTAAGACAAGGAAAAATTCGGTAGAAGAATATTATCAGAATTACAAACGGCTTGATTAGATGTGGTATTGTTGAGGAGAATGAAGCTATGCTTGCACGTTTTTTCGGGTGGATTAAATAGAGAGATTCGGACCATTCTAGACTACAAGGATTATAATAATATCACTCGATTATTCCATCTTGCTTGTAAAGCTGAACGTGAAGTGCAGGATCGACAGTGCCTTGGCGCGGACTAACTTTTCTCGCAGGTCGACCTTCATCATGGACACCACGTGCATCATCTACTTCCACACGTTCTACTACACCGCACCTCCGCCGGCTGCCACCTCCAACCGTGATACAAGAAAGCAGGCACAACCACCACTATCTCGCCAAGAGTACACTGCCTGGGCCTACAGAGCTTTTCTTCTTCCATGGCGTCAACAGGGCACACAAGTGATATTATTTGTCGTCGTTGTAAAGGAAGAGGACATTTTGCGAGAGAATGCCAATCTCAGCGTCTGAACATTTTTTTTTTCCGAAACCTACTCCGGCAAGGAAACACGAATCGGAAACTAGATGGATCTCGAAAACAAACCTAATATGAGAAGAACTCGGATTGATGGTGGATATATGGTGGTGGTATATGGCAGCGGTGGTGGAATATGGATACGGATTGGTGGTGGTATATGGATACGGATTGGTGGTGGTATATGGATACGGATTGGTGGTGGTATATGGATACGGATTCAGAGCGGTGGCAGATAAGCAATGGTGGTATATGGATACGGATTCAGAGCGGTGGCAGATAAGCAATGGTGGTAGATGGCAAGGCGATGATGATGGTGCGGCGGCGGCGTGACAACTTATGACCAGAACTCGAAACTCTAAAAGACTAGACTCTAAGACCAGCAACTTGACACGACGATGCAACCGCAAATTCAACAAAGCAAAAACCCTAAAAAGATTATGCAAAGGCTCAGATTGGTTCGGATATGATGAACTAACCCTAATTTTTTTTTTGTCTGGCTTTTTCGTGGACTTTAGGTATGAAGAACAGACTCGATGTAATCTACGAAAAACTGTAAAATCTCACCGAGCAACCTGAAAATCTGATACCACTTGATAGAGGCAAAGGTGTCCCGTCTTTCGATGAGATGTTGGTTTTTGCTTTGGAGGAAGTCGACTTTGACGATCCGACTACGAACGTGCGAGGACGTCGCGCCTTAGCAATCGCTAAACCAACTCCGAGAGGTTATTGACCACGCCGGAGCACGATCAACAAGACCACGAGGGTCTGTTTCCTGCGAGCAAACGAAGAACAAGCAAGAAACTGAGATTGCAATCTGATAGTGCGAATATAAGATGAAAGCTTTATTGATCAAGGTGGGGTTCTGTGGACGCCTTTGTCCGGTCGTTGAACACAAACGGCACGCGAAGTTGCAGCTATGGCTAACTTTAATCTAAACAAAACCCAAGGTCTAAACGGGCCCTAAGGGCTGTATATATGGAGGAAGAGGGGGAATTTCGTGGCCCTTGGTGGAGAGGTCCCAAATCAACCCTAACTCTTGTTTCCCCACACGCACGGACTCTAAAAACAGCCTATACTTAAGTATTTCGAAATTACATGGGCCTGGCCCAATAATAAGGTGACGCAGCACCTAGAATAGCCTATGGACTAATATTATGAAGTGGCATCTTGTATATTTCGTCCAAGGCCTCATGCACTCATTAGGGTGGCTTCAAAGTCCTGGAATCATCACTTGTAACTCCGTTTGTTCCTCTTAAGGATGCCAACATCTCCATGCTTGAACTTGCTCCAAGGTTCATCTTTCTTGTCCATGGTAGGCCCTTCATTTGTAAGCAAAACAAATGTATCCAATTTAGGCAGCATCATATTCTCATGAACATTAGAATCGTTACCAAGAAACGAAAGTACCTGATAATTCAATTGGCGTGCGCGAGCTCGAGTAATTGGTCCAGTATGTATAGCAGCAGGGGCTGTGGGTGTAACAATGGTATTGATGTCCTCATCATTCCCCTCATCCTTTCTAGGGTTAGCTTTGGATTTGCTCATATTTCGGTGTGAGAGCCTTTGCTCATCCACTTGGATACTTCTCCTTCGAGATCAGGACCTCTACGGAGAAGATCCCCAAGCGGATTCAAGACCCCTCCTAGGGTGGACCCCATCAAGACCTCCTCATGGGAGAAGAACGGCTACCCTTGTATCCTACCCTTTGTTGTCCTTGAATCTTGTGCCACTCTATGTGTTTGATAATCTAGCACTTGTGTGATCGTTTTCTTGTCGGTTGAGTGATCTCTCTCGCTCTCCTCGTGTTTTCCCTCGTGTTCTTCCGCTCGTTCTTCGTGTTCCTCGTAGGGATTCTCTCCAAGCGTGAAAGATCGTCAACCTAGGGTTCTGCCCTACATCATCATGGTATCATGAGCCACGTTGATCACGTTATTGGAGCCCCTACCCCTCTTTTTCTAGCTTGATTTTGTTGTTTTGTCCTAATTCAAAATTCCCACAAAAATAGCCCCAAATTTTTTTGTGATTTGTTAGTGTGATGAAATTTTGTTGATTTTGATCCGTGGATTTGCTTGGTTTCGAGTCGATCTAGCATCTCTCCAAGTTTCACCTCTTTCCATCCACAAAATCCATCGAATTTTGACCCCGAAATCACCCATTTCCGCCCCAAAATGGCGCAACGATTTGAACAATCGAGAAAATCCCGACACGAGCGGTACTACCGCCCTCCTAGCGGTACTACCGCTGTGAGCGGTACTACCGCCCTCCTAGCGGTACTACCGCTGAGTACGGCACTACCGCCAGCCCCCGTTCAGCCGAAATAGTCGAAAAATCCCGACACGAGCGGTACTACCGCCCTACCCAGCGGTACTACCGCCCTGGCCAGTTTCAGCCTTCCGACTTTCACCATTTTCATCATAACTTTTCACTCCGAACTCCGATTTGAGTGTTCTTTGGCTCGTTTTGAAGCTATCGACGTGGCCGAAGTCCTCACCTTGGTTGCACCACCTTTTGACACCATCGAATTTTCCGAACATCGGCATCTTTGCCTAGGGCTTAAACCACATCATCCGCTATACCACCTCCACTTTCCGCTACCACATTTTCGCTTTTGGTCTTTGAGAATTTGAGTTGTGGTTCCGTGTCCTATTGTGTTTCGCTATATAGGTACGGTTCGACGTCAACATCACCACCACTCATCTTCGCTAAGGACTCATCATCGTCAAGGACGGTAACCTCGACGACATCTTTGTCATCTCTCGCAATTGCATTGATAACCACATAGCCTTACTTTTATGTTGCTTACCCATCGAGACTAGCCATTGAGTATTGCCGCAACGTGACTTGTGCACCTTAGTGATCATACTCCATAGCATACATAGCATACCAAAGTGGTGCATATCTTGAGATCAACTTGTGTGTCACAATGTTGTCATAGCATACACAATTGCTATCTTGGTTCATGAAGTTTGCATAAGAAAAGAGCTCAAAAGGAAAGAGCCACCCAAGCTTTTAAGCAAAGAGGAAAGATAAGCAAAGAGCTTATAAGCAAGAACCATAGCATCATACAACATTAAGATTGTCATATCCGATCATCTTGGATCATAGCACCGAAATATCATACATATAGCATACTTGGGATAGAGAACGTTGCATTTTTCCGAATAGGTTGTGCACAAGTCCGCGTATCCGCCTTTTGTGCAATCGTGCTAGCGTCTCTCTAGTATTGTGCAACAAGAGCATTCTCGTGGTTTCCACATTTTGGCTCACTTTTGGTTTGCACAATCCCACTTATCTATTTGCGTGTGTGTTTCCGTGTACCACTACTTGCTTGGTCTACTTGTTACATTTGCGAATTTGCGAATCTTTTTCAACTTTATTGAGTCTCACTTACAATTGCATCAAATTTTGTGCCACCATCCTAACCGAGCTCCACCATAAGCTTTTATTTGTGTAGGTGTGAGAATCGACAAGAATCGGTACCAAGAGTGCTATTTCATTGTCCGCATTTGAGTGAACTTGATTCATTTTCAACATTGGTCAAAGGTACATTGGTATAAGTTCTTTCCGCTCTACCACTCACATCTTGTTTGGAATGATGGATAGGCCAAGTTCTTCTACCAACCCACTCTTCATCGAGCAAGACGACGACATGTCCTCATACGTCACCAAGAGCCACCTCTTTGGTGCACAACGAGCGTTGCACCAAGAACAACAAGCAATGAGCGATCGATCGACAACCTCGCCACCGACTTGCGACTCTCCGAGCAACGTACAAGAGACTACTTCGACAACAAGTTCGAGGCTCACAAGGAAGAGAATGATGCAAGAATGGACGAGATCCGCGTTGATGAGAACACGGCATCATTCCACTTCTTCATCATCAAGACGGAGCCGCCGAGTCGACATTCCGACGACACATTCTACGACTCAAGTACACCGTCATCGAACACTCTTCAACGAGCAGCCAGCGCCAAGACCGTCATGCATCTCGCAACCCGCTACATGTCAAGCATTCACAAGAGCAAGTTGATGATCAAGTTCCTCGTCCTCAATCAAACCAAGAGGCTTTTGCTCAAGCCCAAGAACGACAACGCCTTCGCCGCCAACAAGAGGAAGAAAGAGCACGCCGTCACCAAGACGAACAAGACGCCAAGGCTCAACGCCTTCAACAACAACAACGTGAAGCGCAAGCTCTTGAGGTGCAACGTGCCCTTCAAGAATCAAGTAGAGCCTTCGCCAACCGCAATCGCGAACGGCGCAATCAAGAGGAAGCCCTTCGAGAAGAAATCCAAGAGAGGAACTACCAACCTCATGTACAACGCCAAGTTCCTCAAGCTCCTCCACAAGCTCGTCAAGCTCCACCTCAACATCAAGTTCAACAAGAGCAAGTTGATCATGGTCTTCCTCGCGCCAAGAGCAACATGAAGACGAGTACATTCCACGCCAAGGACGCCATCATCAACATCGCCAACAACACAATGAAGAGCAACGCCACGGCAAGCTAAAATTCACCATGCCAAAGTTCAATGGAAGCAATGACCCAAGACTACCTCTCATGGGCATTGAAGGTTGACAAAATCTTCCGCTTGCACAACTACGATGAAGCGAAGAAAATCGCTATGGCATCACTTGAGTTCCAAGACTATGTGCTCATATGGTGGGAACAAATCATTGAGCGACGACAAGCAAGAGGTGAACCCCCAATCACCACTTGGGCTCAAATGAAGGATGTCATGCGAGCACGTTTTGTGCCAACCTACTACAACCGCGACCTCTTCAAGAAACTCCAACTACTCAAGCAAGGAACAAAGAGCGTTGAAGAATACTAAAGGAGATGGAGATAGCCATGATTCGAGCCAATGTCAAGGAAGATGATGAGCAAACTATGGCACGTTTCTTGAACGGACTCAATCATCCCATCAAGAAGATCGCCAACTTCCAACCATACTCATCCCTCATTGAGCTCGACATCAAGCTACAAAGGCGGGAACGCCAAGTACAAGATGACTTCAAATGCACGCCAAGTACTCATCCAAGACCTACGGCTTCTCCAACAACCAAGCTTCAACGACTCCTCCAACATCTACACCAACCAAGCTTCCTTCAAGAAACGACGACAAGTCAAGTTACAAGAAGACATCGACAAGTTCAAGTCGTCCTCCTCCTACTTCAAACAACCTTAAGCCGCGTGCTTCATCCTCTACTCCGACCGATGAGACCATCAAAACAAGCTCCTTCAAGTGTTTCACTTGCGGCGGCCGAGGCCACAAGTCATATGAATGCACCAACAAGCGCACCATGATCCTCAACGACGATGGCACATATGACTCTATGAGTGAAGAGGAAATGGAAGCCCTTGAGCAAGTGGCCATGCACCGACAAGTGAATGAAGATGAAGATGATCAAGTCTTTTGTGATGAGGATTCGAGCCCCGCTCTCGTTGTCTCCAAGGTCTTGACTCTTCAACATCAACAAGAAGAAGACCAACGATGCCACATCTTCCACACAAAAGCCGGCATCAATGGACGGTCCATCAAGGTCATCATCGATGGAGGTAGTTGCCACAACTTGGCAAGTGAAGAACTATGCTCCAAGCTACAATTGGTCAAGAGGAAGCACCCAAACCCCTACAAGGTTCAATGGCTAAGTGACTCCGGCACTATACGAGTCGAGCATACGGTCCAAGTCTCCTTCAAAATTGGTGCTTATGAAGACACTTTGGAGTGTGATGTGGTCCCAATGACCGTTTGCCACCTCCTTCTTGGTCGACCATGGCAATTCGACCGTGGTGTCATCCACAATGGGCGAACCAATCACTATAGCTTCAAGATGAAAGGGAAGGAGTATGTGCTCGACCTATGTCTCCTAGTCAAGTGATAGCCGACAAGCAAGCCACACATCATAGAGAAAAGAGTGAGAAAGTGATCCACCCAAAAGTGAGTGAGAGCCACAAGCCAAATTTGAGAGACTCTTCGCCTAGAGAGAAAAACCTCATTCTATTTGCCACCAAAAGTGAGATGAGAGAAGTGTGTGAGCACCCATCGAGTGTGATGCACTTTGTCCTTGTGTGCAAGGATGGAGAACCAAAAACTAACACCATTCACGAGCTACCTTTGGTGTTTCAATCTCTTTTGCAGGAATTTCAAGATGTTTTCCCCGATGAGCTACCTCCGGGTCTACCTCCTCTTCGAGGCATTGAGCATCGAATCGACCTCATCCCCGGAGCGCCGCTACCAAACAAAGCTCCATACCGAGTCAATCCGGAAGAAACCAAGGAGATTCAACGGCAAGTACAACAACTCATCGACAACGGTCATGTACGTGAAAGCCTAAGCCCTTGTGCCGTTCCGGTTATTCTTGTGCCTAAGCCCGATGGAAGTTTCCGCTTGTGTTCCGATTGTAGACCTATCAATGCTATTACCGTTCGATATAGGCATCCCATTCCTCGCTTAGATGACATGCTTGATGAACTTAGTGGAGCCAACTTTTCTCAAAATTGATCTTAAAAGTGGCTATTATCAAATACGCATACAAGAGGGTGATGAATGGAAAACTGCTTTCAAAACCAAATTTGGTTTATATGAGTGGTTAGTGATGCCTATGGGTCTTTCGGAAGCTCCCGGTACTTTTGTGCGTCTTATGCATCATGTGCTTCGTCCTTATATTGGAGTCTTTGTTGTGGTTTACTTTGATGATATTCTTGTGTTTAGCAAAACCATGAAAGAGCATATTAACCATGTTAAATCTGTGTTGCAAACCCTTCGCAAGGAAAGTCTTTATGCAAACTTGAAAAAATGCACTTTTGGAGATGACAAAGTGGTTTTCTTGGGTTTTGTTGTTTCTTCAAAGGGTGTCCATGTTGATGAATCTAAAATTGAAGCAATCAAAACTTGGCCCCAACCCACCAATTTGCAACAAGTGCGAAGTTTTCTTGGTCTTGCGGGTTTCTATCGTCGCTTTGTGAAAGATTTTAGCACAATTGCCGCTCCTTTGCATGCTTTGAGCAAGAAGAATACTCCCTTTGTTTGGGGAACTTTGCAATCAACCGCTTTTGATGAGCTCAAGTCTTTGCTTACTCATGCTCCGATTCTTGCTTTGCCCAATTTTGACAAAACTTTTGAGGTTCATTGTGATGCAAGTGGTACCGAATTGGCGGAGTTTTGATGCAAGAAAACGAGCCATTGCATATTTTAGTGAAAAACTCTCCGTGCTCAACTTAATTATCCCATCTATGACAAAGAATTGTATGCTTTAGTGCGTGTGCTACATGTTTGGGAACATTACCTTAGACCGCATGAGTTTGTCATCCATACCGATCATGAAACGCTTAAGTACCTCAAAGGTCAAACTAAATTGAACAAGCGCCATGCCAAATGGAGTGAATTCATTGAATCTTTTCCTTATGTGATCAAGTACATTAAGGGTAAAGAAAATGTAGTTGCCGACGCTTTCACGCATAAACATGCTTGTCACTCAACTTGAGTTGAATGTTATTGGTTTTGAGCATATAAAAGATTTGTATGAGCATGATCCATCTTTTGCTTCTCCTTATGCTAAGTGTTTGACGATACGCCTTGGGAACAATATTACATCAAGGATGGTTACCTTATGAGAGCTAACAAACTTTGCATTCCCGAGTCTTCTCTTCGCTTGCTCCTTTTGCAAGAGGCTCATGGAGGCGGCCTCATGGGACACTTTGGACGCGACAAGACATTCTCCGCACTCTCCAACAACTACTTTTGGCCCAAGATGTTCATGACGCCTCACGCTTCACCAACCGATGCTACACATGTCGCAAAGCTAAGTCTAAAGCTCAATCTCATGGTCTTTACATGCCTCTTCCTATCCCATATCAACCATGGGAAGACATTAGTATGGATTTTGTACTTGGTTTGCCTAGGACTCAAAATGGCAAGGATTCCTTCTTTGTTGTTGTGGATAGATTTTCTAAAATGGCACATTTCATTCCTTGCAACAAGATAGACGATGCTTCACATGTTGCAAATCTCTTTTGTAGGAAATCTTGCGACTCCATGGCGTACCAAAGACAATCGTCTCCGATCGTGACGCCAAGTTCTTGAGTTACTTTTGGAAGACCCTATGTGCCAAGCTCGAATCAAGCTCTTGTTCTCCTCGCATACCATCCTCAAACCGACGGCCAAACGGAGGTGACGAACCGCACACTATCCACTCTACTTCGTGTCTTGATCAAGAAGAACATCAAGGAGTGGGAAGCATGTCTACCCATCCCCGAGTACGCCTACAATCGTGCAAGACATTCAACTACCGGCAAGTCCCCCTTCGATGTCGTCTACGGTTTTAACCCGTTGTTCCCATTGGACATTCTACCTCTTCCTCTCCAAGAGCGCACCAACATGGATGCAAGTGAACGAGCAAGCTACATCAAGAAGATGCACGAAGATACAAGGCACACCATCGAGCGCCAAGTACAACGCCAAGCAAACAAGCTCAACGCCAACAAGCAACCCATCGTCTTCAACATTGGTGATCTAGTGTGGCTACACCTTCGCAAGGACCGCTTCCCCAAAGAACGCAAGTCCAAACTTCTCCTCGAGCCGATGGACCTTTCAAGGTACTAGCACGCTTACAACGACAACGCTTACAAGATCGACATACCTCGCGACAAGTACAACGTGAGCGACATCTTCAACGCCAAGGACCTCGCACCTTTCCATGGAGATGAAGCTTTTGATCCAAGGTCGGATCTCTCCCAAGGGGGAGATGATGCGAGCATCCCACGATCATCCCCATGCATCCACAACCGTCTCATAAAGAGCCAAGAGGACCCATGACTAGAGCACGAGCTCGAGCTCTCGAGACCGAGGTGACTTCTCTCCTTAGTGAAATATCATATGACCCTCTCGAGACATGGCTACTACCTCAATCCGGAATGTTGTGCATGCTTAGGTACCAAGGAACCAACCTAGGAGAAGCTACAGCTCAAGATGGACACCAAGAGCAAGAGGAAGAACTGCAGAGTCCAGGAGGAGCGGTACTACCGCTCAAGCCAAGCGGTACTACCGCTGGGAGCCAAGCGGTACTACCGCTGGGAGCCAAGCGGTACTACCGCTCTCCATCCGGCCTACTTCCGCAAAACCCGGCACACTCCAGGAATCGAACGGCGTCGGAGCGGTACTACCGCTCAAGATAAGCGGTATTACTACTGAAAGCGGTACTATCACCACAAAGCGGTATTATCACTGAAAGCGGTACTACCGCCATGAAGCAATGGTACTACCGCCTGCCTGCGTGCAGTAAGCGTTTGAGCCGAGGCCCATGTACTCGTTTCGCCACCAACTTACCCTTTGGAGGTCCTAGACTATAAATAGACCTTCCCCTCATCCTTTCTAGGGTTAGCTTTGGATTTGCTCATATTTCGGTGTGAGAGCCTTTGCTCATCCACTTGGATACTTCTCCTTCGAGATCAGGACCTCTACGGAGAAGATCCCCAAGCGGATTCAAGACCCCCTCCTAGGGTGGACCCCATCAAGACCTCCTCGCGGAGAAGAACGGCTACCCTTGTATCCTACCCTTTGTTGTCCTTGAATCTTGTGCCACTCTATGTGTTTGATAATCTAGCACTTGTGTGATCGTTTTCTTGTCGGTTGAGTGATCTCTCTCTCGTTCTCCTCGTGTTTTCCCTCGTGTTCTTCCGCTCGTTCTTTGTGTTCCTCGTAGGGATTCTCTCCAAGCGTGAAAGATCGTCAACCTAGGGTTCTGCCCTACATCACAAACTTAAGGATGGCTCAAAGGGAAGGAGTTCACCTTTAGTGGATTCTCGCAAATGTTGGTGTTGCACATCGTGTATGCCTTCGCATGACCAAGTTGTCGCATAACGGCATCGCCTTGTGAAACCTCCAAAATGAAAGAACATGACAAACACTCGGAAAAACAAATGAGGTTAGCGGAAATGCAAAACCTATCATTCGAGTGGTAAGATACCCAACAAGTGTATGCATCATGCTCATCATAAGAAAGTACAAGGGAGAATGTCATAGTATGGAGGCATATGATGCAAGAACAACCAAATGCAATAGGCTCAATCAAACAAGCATGCATCACAAGTGAAGTGTCCAAGTCTCCAAGGTCATTAAGCATAGATGCAACTATAGGAGGCAAGCGACAATACACAAGATATATCATGTGAGAGGCATGAACATATATGTCATCAACCCAAGAAAGCAAGTGATAGTGGAATATGGGTGATGCAACATAGCTAGCAATCATAGAGATCAAGTCAAGCAAGCTAGTAGTGCGAAGATGCAACGTACTAGAAGGAATCATGGCAAGCATGTCATGTGTGCAAATAGTGGGCATGGATAATTCACATGGGATAGCACAAGCATGAAAGCAAGATATGAGAAAATTATCATCAATGTATTGGCGAGAGGCCATATGTAAATAGCAATGTGACATCATGACTCTCCCAACACAACAATCAACAATAGCATGGGGCACATGATAAACATGGCAAAAGCAACAAGGATCTCCACCAAGCATGCAAATACACATAGGAGTATCATAATGGTCAATCATGGGTATATGCAAGCAAGGGTCACAATTGCATGGCAAAGGCATAGGAGCAAGCATAACATGCAAAGTGAACACGGGAAAATGAGCATAAGGTGATAAGTGGTAAATGGCCCATAGCCGTGTGAGAGCCAAGTAGAAGAGATGGGCGTAGTCCTTGCGCGAAGGGAACGGTGGTAAGGATAGTCCACGGGATCCCAAAGCATCGTTGCTCTCAAGAGCTCGTTTCGTCAACTCTTGGGATTGAGATGTTGACGAGTATACATGCGTACCTACACAAAACAAAGACAAAGGAAAAATTGTGTGTGCGTGGTAGATGTACGCATCATCCATCATGATGCATACGTGCATGTGTCGGTGAGCACAAAATAGCCAATGCTCAAATAAATGAGATGCGTGATATAGAAACATGTCATCCATCATGATAGGTTTGTTATTATGTATGGCATAATGGAGACTCAAATTGTGCAATGCATCATGAGAAATATCTAGAGCATTGTTATTCATGGAATGCATATGGTTCACGCAATTATGGGAATCATGCAAAGTATGAGATGCATCAAAATCTCCTAATATGTATGAGGAAACTATGGGGGTCTCCTCACGTGGAGAATATTGACAACATCCAAAACAATGCATATTCGGAACAATGTGATCATGGCATGACATAGTAGACGAATTGCGCAAATCATGTAAAGGAAGCATGGCAATATCATCACAAGAGAAGCAAAAGCCAGTGACCATCATCTCGTCATCTATGCCATAAGTGCAAATGGGATTTATTTTAATGGGGCATGCATAGTTACTATGTTGAGATTGAAATGAGGCAATATGGGAGATCTCACTCATGGCATATGACAAGTTCAAAGGATTATCAAACATAATGTGACCAATAGAATTTTCACATGATATCCTATGAAGCATAGCATCACAACTAGGCAACTCAACATGCTCATCATCGTATTCATCATAAATAGGTAAGTCAAGGCATGAAGAAGTTTCACTAGCATGAAGCATTGTAATAGGTGGGTCAACATCATGGGAGCAATCGATGTCAAGAGAGTCCACTAGTGGGACAAGAGAAGCACCGTCACCTATATTACCTTTGGAGCGTCGCTCATGTGTTGTAGGTGAGGTGTTGAAGATCGTCTCGTTGTCATCTTCATCTTGATGGAACCATGTGAGGGGTGCATCATCGTCCACCATGGCCATCATCGTCTCCATTGGAGGGATGTAGTCCTCGAGGATAGGCATGTCGTCATGTAGGAGACCTAGCACCAAAGAACAAAACACACTAGGAGTAGAGGTTAAGTCGTTAGAAATCATAGTGGCCTCACATGCCGTGTCAACAACCTCACTCACTAAGTGTTGTGGCTCACTCACTCCCAATATGATGCTCTCACTCGTATGGTTGGTGGAGTCACTCATATCACTCATCGTGGGGTGGCTCTCCTCACATGGGAATTGGGTCATCTCTTTATATGTGGGTGACGGAGAGATGTTGGTGCAAATGTCTCCATGCGCGGTCGCGTAGCTTGACTCGGAGTATGAGTCCAATATGGGCGTCGTCTTCATGTTGTAGAAGAGATTCGCGCTCGTCGCCGTGGTCGAAGGGGGTGGCCCTTGCTCGACCTTCTTGTCACCGTCTTGGTGTGGGAGGCCCATATGATGTGGCACCTCGTAGCTCGTCTCCGTGAACGAAGGGAATGTCCCATGCTCGGCCACCTTCCTTGGGGGGCTTCCGAAGATGGAAGTGTCACCCTCGCTTGTATGTGGTCGCCTTGGACTTGATGAAGTCGATGTAGGCATACACGTGGGAAGTAGGCGAAGATGCCGTACGTCCAAAGGCGAAGATGCCTTGATTGCACTTGGCGAAGATGCCGAAGTGGTTGTTGTAGCCTTAGCGCCGTCTTGGTGGTGCTCGTCTCGCGGTCTTCTCTTGTGCTTATGAAGCTTCGACTTGGCGTGAAGTAGGGCTTGTTGGGACTTGTGCATTTGCGCTTGTGGAGCATCTTCATGATGATGATGTCGTTGTCGTGCTTGAGCTCCTTGGCGTTATGTCGTTCCGTCGTCGTGCACATGATGCTTGAGGTGACTTGCCCTTCATGACGATGTTGATCACGAACGTGATGGTGGTCGCCATGTAGATGTGGACGAGGACGATTTGCACTTGCGTCGTTTCCGCGCTCCGAAGACTTGTGGCTTGAATGTCGTCGCCTTGAAGATGACGAAGGGGAAGTAGACTTGATCAAGGCTCTAATCTCCTCCATCCTTGCATCTTGCTCCTCTTTATGTGCGGCAAGCTTCTTGTCGATGTAGTCCCTTCTCCTTGCTTCGGAGTGATGAATGTCGATGGAGATGTTCTCGATGCGCTCTCGCAATCTTGATAGTGTGCCTTGCACTTGTCGTTGTAGATCGAAGATAGACGCTTTGGTGATGTAGTTGTTCACGCCGTCGTTGTTGTCGAGGACCAAAGAGGAAATGCCTTGCCTATCCATCACAAGACTCGACCAAATATGAGTGGGAGAAAGAGAAGAACTTATACCAATGTACCTTGACCGATGTTGACAATGAATCAAGTTCACTCAAATGCGGACAATGAAATAGCACTATTGGTACCAATCCTTGTCGATTCTCACACCTACACAAGTAAAGCTTATGGAGGAGCTCGGTGAGGATAGTGGCACAAAAATTTAATGCAAAATGTTAGCAAGAGTCAATAATGTTGAAAGAGATTCACAAATTCGCAAGTGAAACAAATGGACCAATAGCAAAGAATGGCACGGAAAACACACACGGATAGATAAATGGGGTCGTGCAACCAAGGAATGAGCACAAAATGTGGAATCCACGGAAAACGCTCGTGTTGCACAACTCAAGAGAGACGCTAGCACGATTGCTCAATAGGCGGATACGACACTTGTGCACAACCTATAAGATTCAAAATGGATAAACTTCTATCCCAAGTATGCTATGTGATGAGGACATCAATACCATTGTTACACCCACAGCCCCTACTGCTACATATACTGGACCAATTACTAGAGCTCGCGCACGCCAATTAAATTATCAGGTACTTTCGTTTCTTGGTAATGATTCTAATGTTCATGAGAATATGATGCTGCCTAAATTGGATACATTTGTTTTGCTTACAAATGAAGGCCCTAGCTTGGAGAAGGATGGACATTGGAGCAAGAACAAGCATGGAGATAATGCCATGCGCAAGGAGAACAAACGGAGTTACAAGTGATGATTCAGGACTTTGAAGCCACCCTAATGAGTGCATGAGGCCTTGGACGAAATATACAAGATGCCACTTCATAATATTCGTCCATAGGCTATTCTAGGTGCTGCGTCACCTTATTATTGGGCCAGGCCCATGTAATTTCGAAATACTTAAGTATAGGCTGTTTTAGAGTCCGTATGTGTGGGGAAACAAGAGTTAGGGTTGATTTGGACCCCTCCACCAAGGGCCACGAAATTCCCCCTCTTCCTCCATATATACAGCCCTTAGGGCACCGTTTAGACCTTGGGTTTTGTTTAGATTAAAAGTTCGCCATAGCTGCAACCGTGTGCTTCGTTTGTGTTCAACGACCAGACAAAGCGCCACAGAACCCCACCTTGATCAATAAAGCTTTCATCTTATATTCGCAATATCCAGATTGCAATCTCAGTTTCTTGCTTGTTCTTCGTTTGCTCGCAGGAAACATGCCCTCGTGGTCAGGTTGATCGTGCTCCGGCGTGGTCAATAACCTCTCGGAGTTGGTTTAGCGATTGCTAAGGCGCGACGTCCTCAGACGTTCGTAGTCGGATCGTCAAAGTCGACTTCCTCCAAAGAGAAAACCACATCTCATCGAAGACGGGACACCTTTGCCTCTATCAAGTGGTATCAGATTTTCAGGTTGCTCGGTGAGATTTTACAGTTTTTCGTATATTAGATCGAGTCTGTTCTTCATACCTAAAGTCCACGAAAAATCCACAAAAAAATTAGGGTTAGTTCATCATATCCGAACCAATCGAGCCTTTGCATAATCTTTTTAGGGTTTTGCTTTGTTGAATTTGCGGTTGCATCGTCGTGTCAAGTTGCTGGTCTTAGAGTCTAGTCTTTTAGAGTTTGAGTTCGGTCATAAGTTGTCACGCCACGCCGCTTTCATCATCATCCGTATCCATATACCACCACCAATCCGTATCCAAATACCACCACCAATCCGTATCCATATACCACCACCGCTACCATATACCACCACCGCTGCCATATACCACCACCATATATCCACCACCAATCCGAGTTCCTTGCATATTAGGTTTGTTTTGAGATCCATCTAGTTTCCGATTCGTGTTTCCTTGCGGAGTAGGTTTGGAAAAAAAAAGTCTGAAACCACCCTCCGTTTAGGCCCAAAATTTTCCAAAACGCACTTGTCGGAAAATTTTCTCGCTATCCTATTTTAGGTGTTTCTAAGTGTATTGAGACGATCGCCGTTATAGAAAGTTTTTTGACCCGTTTCAGTTTTTGGGTCCGGCAATCAAAAAAAAAAAATTGGTCGAAAAAATTTCGTGCCCATCCTGTCGGTTTGACCTCGGAAGAGTTTTGAGACACTCGCCATTATAGTGATTTTTGCAAAAAAAAAAAAAAGATTGCAAAAAAAAAAAAAGCAAAAAAAAAAAAAAGCAAAAAAAAATTTCAGAGTGTGCTTTTCCCTTGTTTACGTGCAGCGCCGTGATTTTGTTAGTGTTCTAGGCTCGCGTCTCTAGCACGGTCTAGCCTAGGACCAACACAAGATCACCGTCGTTGAGCGTTTATTCAACTTTGCATCTCTGAATTGATTATTGTTGACCCTTTTGCTACCATATTATAAGCCTTCCCAGCTCCACATACATCTACATCGTGCGTTTGACTCTCCCTCGTAATCGCTCTATCCAAGCTTTGAGAGTTTTGACTACATCGGTTGCCGATCACCTTTCTTTGCTGGGTAAGAACTGGTAAGAATTTGAGATTTGCTTGACGGATTTGTGATCGTCCACCACACCACCACCACCACTTCCTAGTAGTCTGTCGAATCATATTCTTGTGTGTTTCTATTGCTGCTAACCATGGCAGGATCACAAGTCGACGTGGTGACCGGGAGAACATGACAAACAAAGCGCTACATGATAAGTTTCAACAAATGATGAGTGGGCAGGTGGAAGATGTGCTAAATAGATTTGAAGAGGCCATGGAGAAGATAGATGGCATTGAGAAGGCGTTGAAACAAAGCTCGATAACAAGTTTAATGAATTGCTCGTGCGTCTACCACCACCACCACCGGCTGCACCTAACGCACCTCTACAACAACAAGGACTACCTCCACATCGCGAAACAGCCCTCCGCCGAGCTTCCGTGTCCCTCTTCACTGGCCAAGCTCTGGTGCTGCTGTTGATACTTGTGGCTCCTGCTGCTGCGGTGGGGGGAGGATGATTATGTGAGAGCTTACGAGGATGAGGTTGATCAACATCGAACTACGTGCAACCACCAGCACCACAACCACCAGGTCGTCCACATGCAAATAATGGCAATGTTGGGCTCCCCTTCAGTGCGAGATCATGACCATCTCCCTAAACTGAAATTGAATATTCCACCATTTGAGGGTAGATATGTTCACGATATATATCTTACTTGGGAGTTAGAAACTGAACAACGATTTACATGTTTACAATATCACGAGGAGAGACGTGTTCTGCTGCTGTTTGTGCTTTCACTAGCTTTGCATGTGTTTGGTGGTCGAACATTGTAGATTATATCCTGTTCCAGCTACTTGGGCTGCTTTGAAAACTGCTATGCGTACTCGTTGGGTTCCACCATATTATCAGCGTGAATTACTTCAAAAATTGCAGCGCTTAAGACAAGGAAAAATTCGGTGAAGAATATTATCAGGAATTACAAACTGGCTTGATTAGATGTGGTATTGTTGAGGAGAATGAAGCTATGCTTGCACGTTTTTGGGTGGATTAAATAGAGATTCAGACCATTCTAGACTACAAGGATTATAATAATATCACTCGATTATTCCATCTTGCTTGTAAAGCTGAGCGTGAAGTGCAGGATCGACAGTGCCTTGGCGCGGACTAACTTTTCTGCAGGTCGACCTTCATCATGGACACCACGTGCATCATCTACTTCCACACGTTCTACTACACGGCACCTCCGTCGGCTGCCACCTCCAACCGTGATACAAGAAAGCAGGCACAACCACCACTATCGCCAAGAGTACACTCTTTGGGCCTACAGAGCTCTTCTTCTTCCATGGCGTCAACAGGGCACACAAGTGATATTATTTGTCGTCGTTGTAAGGGAAGAGGACATTTTTGAGAGAATGCCAATCTCAGCGTGTGATGATTGCTCACGAGGATGGTGGGTATGAGTCCGCTAGTGACTATGATGAAGAGACTTTGGCTCTTATTACACATGAAGAACACGGTGGAGATGATTACGATCTTGAGACGCAATACATGGCTGCTGAAGATCTTGACGGTATGAATGTTTAGTTGCTCAACGTGTTTTGAGTGTGCAGGTTACACAAGCTGAGCAAAATCAGAGGCATAACTTGTTCCATACAAAGGAGTTGTGAAGGAGCGTTCTATTAGCGTCATCATAGATGGAGGAGCTGCAACAACTTGGCTAGCATGGATATGGTGGAGAAGCTTTCTCTCACCACAAGACCACATCCACATCCTTACTACATCCAATGGTTCAACAACAGCGGCAAGGTTAAGGTAACACGTCTTGTTCGTGTGCATTTTAGTATCTCTACATATGCTGATTATGTTGATTGTGATGTGGTACCTATGCAAGCATGTTCCTTATTACTTGGTAGACCATGGCAATTTGATAAAAATTCTGTACACCATGGTAGAAACAATCAGTATACTCTTGTTCACAAGGATAAAAATATTACTTTGCTTCCTATGACTCTGATTCCATTTTGAAAGATGATATTAATAGAGCTAATAAAGCAAAACAGGAGAAAATAAGAGTGAAAATCAGATTGTGGCAAAAGAATTTGAGCAACAAATGAAGCCTAATAATAAACCATCTAATGTTGCTTCGAAATTAAACTGAAAAGTGCATGTTTATTTGCCACCAAATCTGATATTGATGAGCTAGATTCTAGCAAATCTGTTTGCTATGCTTTTGTGTGCAAAGAGGCATTATTTTCATTCGAGGACGTGCCTTCCTCTTTGCCCCTGCTGTCACTAACATTTTGCAGGAGTTCACGACGTCTTCCCACAAGGCGTGCCACCGGATTACCACCTATTCGAGGGATTGAGCATCAAATTGACTTAATTCGGTGCATCGCTACCCAACCGTGCACCATACCGTACCAATCCGGAGGAGACGAAGGAGATTATCGTCAAGTCACAGGAGCTGCTCGACAAAGGTTATATCGCGAATCTCTTAGTCCTTGTGCTGTTCCTATTATACTAGTGCCTAAAAAGGATGGTGCGTCGGCGTATGTGTGTTGATTGTAGAGGCATTAATAATATTACTATTCGTTATCGTCATCCTATTCCTAGGCTAGATGATATGCTTGATGAATTGAGTGGCTCTACAATATTCTCCAAAGTTGATTTGCGTAGTGGATACCATCAAATTCGTATGAAATTGGGAGATGAATGGAAAACAACATTTAAAACTAAGTTTGGATTATATGAGTGGTTAGTCATGCCTTTTGGGTTAACTAATGCACCTAGTACTTTCATGAGATTAATGAGCGAAGTTTTACGTGCTTTCATTGGACGATTTGTGGTAGTTTACTTTGATGATATACTGATTTATAGCAAATCTTTGGAAGAACATTTGGAACATTTACGTGCTGTTTTAATGCTCTCGTGATGCACGTTTGTTTGGTAACCTTGGGAAGTGCACCTTTTGCACCGACCGAGTATCTTTTCTTGGCTATGTTGTTACTCCATAGGAATTGAAGTTGATAAAGCCAAGATTGAAGCTATTGAGAGTTGGCGCAGCCCAAAACGGTCACACAAGTGAGGAGTTTTCTTGGACTCGCTGGTTTCTATAGGCGTTTTGTGAGAGACTTTAGCACCATTGCTGCACCTCTCAATGAGCTTACAAAGAAGGATGTGCCTTTTGTTTGGGGTACCGCTTTGGGAAGAAGCCTTCACGGTATTGAAAGATAAGTTGACACATGCTCCTTTACTCCAACTTCCGACTTTAATAAGACTTTTGAGCTTGAATGTGATGCTAGTGGAATTGGATTAGGAGGTGTGTTATTACAAGATGGCAAACCTGTTGCATACTTTTCGAAAAATTGAGTGGGCCTAGTCTGAACTATTCTACTTATGACAAAGAATTATATGCTCTTGTTAGGACTTTAGAGACATGGCAACATTATTTATGGCCCAAAGAATTTGTTATACATTCGATCATGAATCTTTGAAACATATTAAAAGTCAAGCTAAACTGAATCGTAGACATGCTAAATGGGTTGAATTCATTGAGACTTTCCTTATGTCATTAAACACAAGAAGGGTAAAGAAAATGTTATTCTTGATGCTTTGTCTCGTCGCTATACTATGCTTTCACAACTTGACTTCAAAATATTTGGTTTGGAGACCATCAAAGATCAATATGTGCATGATGCTGATTTTAAAGATGTAATGCAGAATTGTAAAGAAGGAAGAACATGGAACAAGTTCGTTATTAATGATGGTTTTGTGTTCGTGCTAACAAGCTATGCATTCCTGCTAGCTCTGTTAGTCTTTTGTTGTTGCAGGAGGCGCATGGAGGAGGATTAATGGGACACTTTGGCGTCAAGAAGGCGGAGGATATACTTGCTACACATTTCTTTTGGCCAAAGATGAGGCGGGATGTTGAGCGTTTTGTTGCTCGCTGCACTACATGTCAAAAAGCTAAGTCACGACTCAATCCTCATGGTTTATATATGCCTTTGCACTGCCTAGTGTTCCTTGGGAGGATATATCTATGGACTTTGTTTTAGGTTTACCTCGAACAAAGAAGAGGAGGATAGCATATTTGTTGTCGTGGATAGATTCTCGAAAATGGCACACTTTATACCATGTCATAAAAGCGATGATCTTTGTTAATGTTGCTGATTTGTTCTTTCGTGAAATTATTCGCTTGCATGGTGTGCCAAATACTATTGTTTCAGATCGTGATACTAAATTTCTTAGCCACTTTTGGAGATGTTTATGGGCTAAGTTGGGGACTAAACTGCTTTTTAGTACTACTTGTCACCCCAAACAGATGGACAAACTGAAGTAGTCAATAGAACATTGTCTACTATGCTTAGGGCTGTTTTGAAGAATAATAAGAAAATGTGGGAAGAATGCTTGCCTCATATTGAATTTGCTTATAATCGTTCATTGCATTCTACTACTAAGATGTGCCCTTTTGAAATTGTGTATGGCTTCCTACCTCATGCACCTATTGATTTGTTGCCTCTTCCATCTTGGAGAAGGTTAATTTTGATGCTAAAGAACGTGCTGAATTGATTTTAAAAATGCATGAGATAACTAAGGAAAACATTGAGCGTATGAATGCTAAATATAAACTTCTTTGGAGATAAGGGTAGAAAACATGTTGTCTTTGCACGGAGATCTTGTTTGGTTACATTTGCGTAAGGATAGGTTTCCTAATTTGCGCAAATCAAAGCTAATGCCACGTCTGATGGTCCATTTAAGGTGTTAGAGAAAATAAATGATAATGCATATAAACTTGAGCTGCTGCAGATTTTGGGGTTAGTCCCACTTTTAACATTGCAGATTTGAAGCCTTATTTGGGTGAGGAATATGAGCTTCCGTCGAGGGCGACTTCATTTCAAGAAGGGAGGATGATGAGGACATCAATACCATTGTTACACCCACAGCCCCTCTGCTACATATCTTGGACCAATTACTAGAGCTCGCGACGCCAATTAGATTATCGGTACTTTCGTTTCTTGGTAATGATTCTAATGTTCATGAGAATATGATGCTGCCTAAATTGGATACATTTGTTTTGCTTACAAATGAAGGCCCTAGCTTGGAGAAGGATGGACATTGGAGCAAGAACAAGCATGGAGATAATGCCATGCATAAGGAGAACAAACGGAGTTACAAGTGATGATTCAGGACTTTGAAGCCACCCTAATGAGTGCATGAGGCCTTGGACGAAATATACAAGATGCCACTTCATAATATTCGTCCATAGGCTATTCTAGGTGCTGCGTCACCTTATTATTGGGCCAGGCCCATGTAATTTCGAAATACTTAAGTATAGGCTGTTTTAGAGTCCGTATGTGTGGGGAAACAAGAGTTAGGGTTGATTTGGACCCCTCCACCAAGGGCCACGAAATTCCCCCTCTTCCTCCATATATACAGCCCTTAGGGCACCGTTTAGACCTTGGGTTTTGTTTAGATTAAAAGTTCGCCATAGCTGCAACTTGCGCGTGCCGTTTGTGTTCAACGACCGGACAAAGCGCCACAGAACCCCACCTTGATCAATAAAGCTTTCATCTTATATTCGCAATATCCAGATTGCAATCTCAGTTTCTTGCTTGTTCTTCGTTTGCTCGCAGGAAGCAGCCCTCGTGGTCAGAGTTGATCGTGCTCGGTGTGGTCAATAACCTCTCGGAGTTGGTTTAGCGATTGCTAAGGCGCGGCGTCCTCAAGACGTTCGTAGTCGGATCGTCAAAGTCGACTTCCTCCAAAGCGAAAACCACATCTCATCGAAAGACGGGACACCTTTGCCTCTATCACTATGTATGTATGGTTCGCAGTGTTTCTCTCAAGATGATCCAAGATGATCGGATATGACAATCTTATATGCAATGTGGTATGATGCTATGGCACTTGCTTACAAGCTCTTTGCTCTCTTTCTTTTGCTTAAAAGCTTTATTTCTTCTATGGCCACTTTGCACAATGCACAAACCAAGATAGCAATTTTGTGTATGCGGGAACAAACTTGTGACACAAGATATGATACCAATATATGCACCACAATGATAAGGTATATATGCTATGGGAAGTATGATCACTAATGTGCACAAGTAACGTTGCCGGCAATACTCAAATGGCTAGTCTCGATAGGCAAGTAACGCAAAAGTAAGGCTAGGGGTTAACAATGCAATTGCAAGGGGAATATACAATGTAGGGATACCACGATACCAAGATGATATGGAGGTTACCGTCCGGCGATGATGAGTAGCGGTGTTCTTGATGTAGATACCAAGATGATGGAGACTTGTCCCTAAGTAGCCGAAACACCTTAGGAAACGGAAAAACCGCGAACTCAAAATCTCAAACGTTAAATGTCAAAATGGTGGTAGCGGGAATGCGGTGGTGGTTTGCACTTGGCAATGCGGAAGTGGAATGATGGGCTATACACGTGTCGGAGTTGAAGTTGCCGTCCCTAAGTAGCCTAAACACCTTAGGAGACTCGAATCACAACTCAAACAACCTCAAATGCAAAGGGGAACAAAATTGGTTAGGTTGCGGAAGTCGGTGGTGGTTATGCGGAGGATGTGGTGGAAGCCCTAGGCAAAGATGCCAAAGTTTCGAAAATTTGATGGAGTCAAATGGTGGTGGTAGTATTTTTATGGGATGGGGGATGTCAATAGCTTCAAAACGAGCTAAAGAACGTCAAAAACGGACTCCGGATGAATTAGTTATGGACAAAACGGTGAAACGGGGAGGCTGAAATCTACAGGGGCCGGATATCCGGGGTTAGGGCCGGATTTCCGGGGGTGTATGTCCAGAACCAAGCGAATTTGGTGCTCTAGGGCCCGGATGTCCGGCTTGGGGCCCAGATGTCCGGACGGATGGCCCGGATGTCCGGCCCGACGAATCCCGATCTCGTTTGGGGCGGAAATTTTCAAATTGGGGGCGGAAATTGATGATTTCAAGGTCAAAATTGGAGAGATTTCGTGGATGGAAAGTGGGGAAACTTGGGGAAATGCTAGATCCACTCGAAACCAAGCAAATCCATGGATCAAAATCAACAAAACATCATCAAAACTAACAAATCACAAAAAAATTTGGGGCTATTGTTGGTGGGGATTTTCGGATTTAGGACGAAATCAACAAAATCAAGCTAGAAAATACGGGGTAGGGGCTCCAAAAACGTGATCAACGTGGCTCATGATACCAAGATGATGTAGGGAGGAACCCTACGTGGATGATCTTTCACGTTGGAGCGGATCCTACGGTGAATCACGAAGAACACGCGAAAGAACAAGAGGGAAAACACGGGGAGAACGAGAGAGAATTTGATAGAGGCGAGGGTGTCCCGATCTTTCGATGAGGTGATAACTATCGATTTGGTGGAGACGACTTTGACGATCCGACTACAAACGTGCACGACGTTGCGCCTTAGCAATCGCTAAACCAACTCTGAGAGGTTATTGACCACGCTGGAGCACGATCAACCTGACCACGAAGGTCTATTCCTGCAAGCAATCGAAGAACAAGCAAGAATATGATAAAGCAATCTGAATATTGCGAATATATATGAAGTATTGATAATGGTGGGGATCCGTAAGCGGTCTTGGTCTGGTCGTTGGACACAAACGAAGTACACGAAGTTGCAATGGCTAACTTTTAACTAAACAAATCCCAAGGAAAAAGCTACTAGATGGATCTACTTATATAGGAGCAAGGGGTGGCGGCCAAGGAGGTGGGAGGACGTCCCAAGGCAGCCTAAAACTAACCCTAGGTCGTACAAGGCCAATGGGCCCAAGCGGAGGTGACGTAACACCTTTGGACTTGTAGTTTGACTCGGATTCTGCTGCACCATCAGATTGTTTCGTCTATAACTCAACGCCCGGACGGATTTTAAGGTGATTACAATTGGGTTGGAAAATGCACGAAATCTATTTTCCAACAAAAAATAATCAACCAATTTGGAGTCCGTATGAAAAAGTTATAGACGTTTTGAGTCAGGTATGTCTGCAGTGCAGTCCGAATCTGAGTCCAGAACGTGAGAGACTTGGACTCTATCTTCTCTTGGGCCAAAAGTGACGTGAGAGAACTTTTTGAACAGCAGGTAAACATCTCTTTCTCCCTTATCTTCATATGTGGATTGTACAAATGTCCCATACACCTGCAATTAGACATGGCACAAAAGTTTGTGAAGTATTTTGTCTGGATAACATAAATATATTATTGAATAGTTTGCACTAGAAATCACCCGAGAAATATGCATGTATGCAATATTTTGGTCTCATCCAAGGTAGTCATGTCCTCATCATCCTCCCTTTTTGAAAACAAAGCCGTCCTCGGCGTTGCTTAATCTGAAATGTGGCTAACAAAAGAGACAAGGTGTACATGTTGTATATGTATCGTCATCCATTTTACTTCCCTTGATTTTTGCATATATGACACATGAATAGATGAGTAACTTGCATAGTTCATAAAATCTAAAGCCAACAAATTAGCACAAGAACTAGAAGGCTTGAAAATACTGCAACTCAGTTTGCACATATAAGTGAAGCTCTTATTTATTTCAAGAGATTGACAATGTTCATCATTAAACCATCCCAACATTGGTGAATAAACCTTATTTGAATCAAATTTACATGCTACAACATGCTTAGATAAGCAAACATGCAATGAGTCATTCGACACAGAATCATCACCAAGATTAGAGGTCGTATCAAAATGATTAAACATTGATTCTTTTGCATCAATAGTTAATTCAATGGGTGCTCTCAAAATTGTTGGTATTTCAGTTGTTTGATCACATGGCAAAGTCAAATTATCAATATAATCCTCTAAAATAGGTGGTGTGATCAAAGTAGTGGGTAGCTCAACACATGATGTATTCAAGTTAACTAGGCATGCATCATTCTCATGAAAAGTGGAAAATCTGTACCTTTGTCATTACCTCTTATAGTCAACTCAGATGATGCAGCACTCTCGATGGTGATGTGTCACATGGTGGAGATGATGTAGTCCTCGCAACAACGGATGTGGTTGTCATAATACGCCTAGTAGTTGAATAAACATCTGTATCAACAGTTGGAATGTGCACCGTGCGCTTGTTCTCCTTGTGGGCAACACGTCGTTTTATTTCCTGTTCAGCTTTGCAAGCAAGACGAAACAAATGGTCCATAGGATAACACTCTTCATGAATTAGTATCTCCTGAATATTATGGTTTAATCCTCCCAAAATCTATCCATAAAATCTTCTTCACTTTCTTCTAAAATGAGTGCAACAAGGTAGTTTGTAAATCATCATAATATTTTGTTACGGTGTCACTACCTTGTTTTAAATGTTCCAGTTTTTAATCATGCCACGAGTATAATAAACATCGATTTAATCTATCTCTCATGACATGTTTTAAATCATCCCAAGTATTAGGTACATAATCAGGGTGTAACCGACAATATTCACTCCACCAAACTAGAGCATAACCAGTGAAAGAACCAACCGCAACCATAAATTTTTACGTTCATCAAAATTATGGGAAGCAAATATATTATTTATGTCTAACTCCCATTCAATATATAAAGGAGGTCTAAAACGGCCATTAAATGGTGGTATAGAAACATGAACCTGATCATGTGCATTTGGATGTTTGTGCACCTCTCGTGACGGTTGTGGTATTTGCATAGGTGGTGGCATGTCTCCATGATCGACAAAGCCCATGAATTGACTCTGGATCCTGTCATGATTAGTAGAACAAGAAACAAAATCCAAAAATAATGTTCCTATAACTACTAGGATGTGGTGGTAAAACGCTCACAGTAAAGCAAATATCAATGTCTTACAAGTTCTTACCATGCAGCAGCGGTGATCGGCAACCAGCGGTGTCAAGTAACTCGAATATTGAGTAAAGCGATTGCGGGGGCGCGACGATACACGGTGTAGAAATATGTGGAGCTGGGTTGGCTATATATGGTAGCAAAAGATTAGCAATAATCAATTCAAAGATGCAATGTTGAATAAACGCTCAACGACGGTACTGTGCTGGTCCTAGGCTAGACCGGACTAGAGACGCGAGCCTAGAACACTAATGAGGTCACGGTGTAGCACAACTAGCATCAATGAAGGATAATAAGTAGCTCTGGACAGCAAGATATAAGTGAAAATCTCAACGGCAGTAAAGATAATGATGAAGAACAACTGCCAAGCAGGATATACAACAACTCTCTCTCCAATTTTCCTCTTGAAAAGTTTGAGCCAATTTTCTGATAACTTTTTTAAAAGAATGCTACTAACTCAAGCTTTCCAATTCAAAAAGAATCACTCAATTCCGAGTTGATATGAGGAGTCAAAAAATTCCAAAACTGGTTTGAAAAACTGGAATAAGCTGTGTTCACTAACTTCGGAGGGCAAAAAGACCTATTTAGGAGCCGATTTTGAGGTGCCAAATATTGAACTAGCTTCTGCAACTATTTAGATGCGGCTCGTCTCTAGCTTTAATTTGAGTACTTATGAGCCAAAACGGACTTCGTATGAGGAAGTTATGCCTGTTTTACTGAACAGTGCACAAAACAGATTCCAATCCGAATTCAGCTACGAGATTGAGTCTAGATAGATCCGAACTTTTTTTTTCTTCACTCTTTTTTTTTCTCACACTTTTTTTTCTTTTTCTTTCTCTCTTTTTTTTCTCTGACTTTTTTTTTTACTTTTTTTTTCTCTTTTTTGTTCTCTCTTTTTTTTTCTCTTTTTCCAAAACAAACTAGATAAGATGCAGATTGGATCAATCGAAGATGTGAATGACCTCAACTATGATTATGACAATGAATAGTGCGTAGCACGTGGTGGAAATTGATGGATGGTATGGTGGACAGCGGAAGGGATAATGATGCAGCGGCGGCGTGACTAATGTGAACAGAACTCGAAACTCTAAAGGAACTAGACACTAAGACCAGCAACTCGACACGACGATGCAACCGATAATTCAATAATGCAAACAATGAAAAGAAAACTGCAAAGGCTCAGACTGGCTTGGACAAAGAATGAATAGATCTAACTTTTTTTGTGGCTTTTTCTTGGACAATAGGTAAGAAAATAAATCTAATCTAGGGATAATTGGAAATTCTCACCGAGCAACCTGAAAACTGATACCACTTGATAGAGGCGAGGGTGTCCCGATCTTTCGATGAGGTGATAACTATCAATTTGGTGGAGACGACTTTGACGATCCGACTACAAACGTGCACGACGTTGCGCCTTAGCAATCGCTAAACCAACTCTGAGAGGTTATTGACCACGCTGGAGCACGATCAACCTGACCACGAAGGTCTATTCCTGCAAGCAATCGAAGAACAAGCAAGAATATGATAAAGCAATCTGAATATTGCGAATATATATGAAGTATTGATAATGGTGGGGATCCGTAAGCGGTCTTGGTCTGGTCGTTGGACACAAACGAAGTACACGAAGTTGCAATGGCTAACTTTTAACTAAACAAATCCCAAGGAAAAAGCTACTAGATGGATCTACTTATATAGGAGCAAGGGGTGGCGGCCAAGGAGGTGGGAGGACGTCCCAAGGCAGCCTAAAACTAACCCTATGATGAGGACATCAATACCATTGTTACACCCACAGCCCCTGCTGCTATACATACTGGACCAATTACTCGAGCTCGCGCACGCCAATTGAATTATCAGGTACTTTCGTTTCTTGGTAACGATTCTAATGTTCATGAGAATATGATGCTGCCTAAATTGGATACGTTTGTTTTGCTTACAAATGAAGGTCCTACCATGGACAAGAAAGATGAACCTTGGAGCAAGTTCAAGCATGGAGATGTTGGCATGCGCAAGGGGAACAAGAACGGAGTTACAAGTGATGATTCCAGGACTTTGAAGCCACCCTAATGAGTGCATGAGGCCTTGGACGAAATATACAAGATGCCACTTCATAATATTCGTCCATAGGCTATTCTAGGTGCTGCGTCACCTTATTATTGGGCCAGCCCATGTAATTTCGAAATACTTAAGTATAGGCTGTTTTAGAGTCCGTATGTGTGGGGAAACAAGAGTTAGGGTTGATTTGGACCCCTCCACCAAGGGCCACGAAATTCCCCTCTTCCTCCATATATACAGCCCTTAGGGCACCGTTTAGACCTTGGGTTTTGTTTAGATTAAAAGTTCGCCATAGCTGCAACTTCGCGTGCCGTTTGTGTTCCACGACCAGACAAAGGCGTCACAGAACCCCACCTTGATCAATAAAGCTTTCATCTTATATTCGCAATATCCAGATTGCAATCTCAGTTTCTTGCTTGTTCTTCGTTTGCTCGCAGGAAACAGACCCTCGTGGTCAGGTTGATCGTGCTCCGGCGTGGTCAATAACCTCTCGGAGTTGGTTTAGCGATTGCTAAGGCGCGACGTCCTCAAGACGTTAAGTAGTCGGATCGTCAAAGTCGACTTCCTCCAAAGCGAAAACCAACATCTCATCGAAAGACGGGACACCTTAGCCCCTATCACCCTAGGTCGTACAAGGCCAATGGGCCCAAGCGGAGGTGACGTAACACCTTTGGACTTGTAGTTTGACTCGGATTCTGCTGCAGCATCAGATTGTTTCGTCTATAACTCAACGCTCCGGACGGATTTTAAGGTGATTCCAATTGGGTTGGAAAATGCACGAAATCTATTTTCCAACAAAAAAAGAATCAACCAATTTGGAGTCCGTATGAAAAAGTTATAGACGTTTTGAGTCAGGTATGTCTGTGCAGTCCGAATCTGAGTCCAGAACGTGAGAGACTTGGACTCTATCTTCTCTTGGGCCAAAAGTGACGTGAGAGAACTTTTTGAACAGCAGGTAAACATCTCTTTCTCCCTTATCTTCATATGTGGATTGTACAAATGTCCCATACACCTGCAATTAGACATGGCACAAAAGTTTGTGAAGTATTTTTGTCCTGGATAACATAAATATATTATTGAATAGTTTGCACTAGAAATCACCTGAGAAATATGCATGTATGCAATATTTTTGGTCTCATCCAAGGTAGTCATGTCCTCATCAGAATTCACTCAACCGACAAGAGATCAATCACACAAGCGCTAGATCGATGAACACAAAGGGAGATACATGATTCAAGGTCAACAAAGGACGATACAAACGGTAGCCGTTCTTCTCCGTGAGGAGGCCTTGATGGGGTCCGCCCTAGAAGGGGGTCTTGAATCCGCCTAGGGATCTTCTCCGTAGAGGTCCTGATCTCCGAGGAGAAGTAGCCAAGTGGATGAGCAAAGGCTCTCACACAAGAATAAGAGCTAATGATGCGGAGCATCCTTCGATCATCCCCATGGACCTTCCGTCGCCTCACCAAGCTCCAAAAGGACCCATGACGAGAGCACGAGCTCGAGCTCTCGAGACCGAGGTGACTTCTCTCCTTAGTGAAATATCATATGACCCTCTCGAGACATGGCTACTACCTCAATCCGGAATGTTGTGCATGCTTAGGTACCAAGGAACCAACCTAGGAGAAGCTACAGCTCAAGATGGACACCAAGAGCAAGAGGAAGAACTGCAGAGTCCAAGGGGAGCGGTACTACCGCTCAAGCCAAGCGGTACTACCGCTAGGAGCCAAGCGGTACTACCGCTCTCCATCCGGCCTACTTCCGCAAAACCCGACACACTCCAGGAATCGAACGGCGTCGGAGCGGTACTACCGCTCAAGATAAGCGGTACTACCGCTGAAAGCGGTACTACCGCCCACAAAGCGGTACTACCGCTGAAAGCGGTACTACCGCCATGAAGCAACGGTACTACCGCCTGCGTGCAGCGTTTCGGGCCGAGGCCCATGTACTTGTTTCGCCCCCAACTTACCCCTTGGAGGTCCTAGACTATAAATAGACCTTCCCCTCATCCTTTCTAGGGTTAGCTTTGGATTTGCTCATATTTCGGTGTGAGAGCCTTTGCTCATCCACTTGGCTACTTCTCCTCGAGATCAGGACCTCACGGAGAAGATCCCCAAGCGGATTCAAGACCCTCCTAGGGTGGACCCCATCAAGACCTCCTCGCGGAAAAGAACGGCTACCCTTGTATCCTACCCTTTGTTGTCCTTGAATCTTGTGCCACTCTATGTGTTTGATAATCTAGCATTTGTGTGATCGTTTTCTTGTCGGTTGAGTGATCTCTCTCTCGTTCTCCCCGTGTTTTTCCTTGTGTTCTTCCGCTCGTTCTTCGTGTTCCTCGTAGGGATTCTCTCCAAGCGTGAAAGATCGCCCACGTAGGGTTCTGCCCTACATCAGCTAATCCAATGTTAACCCTAGAAAGAGGAAGGGGATGGAGTATATATAGTCTAGGGGGCGAAGGGGTACAAGGGCCTCGGCCCGGATGCACTGCACGCAGGCAGGGGAGGCCGGATGTCCGGGCGTCGGGCCGGATGTCCGGGCCTTCACGAGGCGCCGGATGTCCGGGCTAGCCGGCCGGATGTCCGGGCTGGCGCGGCCACTTCTGCCGATTCGGGTGCGGGGTGCTGGATTTCCGGGCCACTGGCCGGATATCCGGGCTGGGGGCCGAATGTCCGGGGCCGGACGCCGGATGTCCGGGCTCTGTAGACTTTCTCCGGTTCCTCTCGTCGTGTTCCTTCATCCTTGTACTTGGGTACTTGTCCATCATTCCGAGCATATCCGAGAGGGTCTCCTTGGTACCTAGGCATGCATAGTGTCCTTGCATTAGGTAGCAACCATGTCTCACACGAATGGAAAGGGGAATCATTTAGGAACGGGTTCACCTTGTGTCCAATGGCGAATAGTCGAGGTCTCATCTTATGTATCCTTGGGGCTTGGAGAGTAGTCGGAGTGTACATGGGGATGAACGTGGTATGCTCCGCATCACGTTGTCTCCAAGGTCTTGACTCTTCAACATCAACAAGAAGACGACCAAAGATGCCACATCTTCCACACAAAGGCCGGCATCAACGGAAGATCCGTCAAGGTCATCATCGATGGAGGTAGTTGCCACAACTTGGCAAGTGAAGAACTATGTTCCAAACTTCAATTGGTCAAGAGGAAGCACCCGCACCCCTACAAGGTTCAATGGCTAAGTGACTCCGGCACTATACGAGTCGAGCATACAGTCCAAGTCTCCTTCAAAATTGGTGCTTATGAAGACACTTTGGAATGTGATGTGGTCCCAATGACGGTTTGCCACCTCCTTCTTGATCGACCATGGCAATTCGACCGTGGCGTCATCCACAATGGGCGCACCAATCACTATAGCTTCAAGATGAAAGGGAAGGAATATGTGCTACGACCTATGTCTCCTAGTCAAGTGACAGCCGACAAGCAAGCCACCAATCATAGAGACAAGAGTGAGAAAGTGATCCACCAAAAAGTGAGTGAGAGCCACAAGCCAAACTTGAGCGCCTCTTCGCATAGTGAGAAAAACCTCATCCTATTTGCCACCAAAAGTGAGATGAGAGAAGTGTGTGAGAACCCATCGAGTGTGATGCACTTTGTCCTTGTGTGCAAGGATGGAGAACCAAAAACTAACACCATTCACGAGCTACCTTTGGTGTTTCAATCCCTTTTACAGGAATTTCAAGATGTTTTCCCCGATGAGCTACCTCCGGGTCTACCTCCTCTACGAGGCATTGAGCACCGAATCGACCTCAGCCCCGGAGCGCCACTTCCAAACAAAGCTCCATACCGTGCCAATCCCGAAGAAACCAAGGAGATTCAACGGCAAGTACAATAACTCATCGACAACGGTTAGGTACGTGAAAGCCTAAGCCCTTGTGCCGTTCCCGTTATACTTGTGCCTAAGCCCAATGGAAGTTTCCGCTTGTGCTCCGATTGTAGACCTATAAATGCTATTACCGTTCGCTATAGGCATCCCATTCCTCGCTTAGATGATATGCTTGATGAACTTAGTGGAGCCAACTTTTTCTCAAAAATTGATCTTAAAAGTGTCTATTATCAAATCCGCATTCAAGAAGGTGATGAATGGAAAACTGCTTTCAAAACCAAATTTGGCTTGTATGAGTGGTTAGTGATGCCTATGGGTTTGTCGAAGCACCGGAACTTTCGTGCGTCTTATGCATCATGTGCTTAGACCTTACATTGGAATCTTCGTTGTGGTTTACTTTGATGATATTCTTGTGTTTAGCAAAACCATGAAAGAGCACATCAATCATGTAAAATCTATGTTGCAAACTCTTCGCAAGGAAAGCCTTTATGCAAACTTGAAAAAATGCACTTTTGGCGTTAACAAAGTGGTTTTCTTGGGTTTTGTAGTATCCTCAAAGGGTGTCCATGTTGATGAATCTAAAATTGAAGCAATTAAAACTTGGCCCCAACCCACCAATTTGCAACAACTGCGAAGTTTTCTTGGTCTTGTGGGTTTTTATCGTCGTTTTGTGAAAGATTTTAGCACAATTGCCGCTCCTTTGCATGCCTTGAGTAAGAAGAATACTCCCTTTGTTTGGGGAACTTTGCAATCAACCACTTTTGATGAGCTCAAGTCTTCGCTTACTCATGCTCCGATTCTTGCTTTGCCCAATTTTGACAAAACTTTCGAGGTTCATTGTGATGCAAGTGGTACCGGAATTGGCGGAGTTTTGATGCAAGAAAAACGAGCCATTGCTTATTTTAGTGAAAAAATCTCCGGTGCTCAACTTAATTATCCCATCTATGACAAAGAATTGTATGCTTTAGTGCGTGTGCTACATGTTTGGGAACATTACCTTAGACCTCATGAGTTTGTCATCCATACCGATCATGAAACACTTCAGTACCTCAAAGGTCAAACTAAGTTGAACAAGCGTCATGCAAAATGGAGTGAATTTATTGAATCTTTTCCTTATGTGATGATGAGGACATCAATACCATTGTTACACCCACAGCCCCTGCTGCTATACATACTGGACCAATTACTAGAGCTCGCGCACGCCAATTGAATTATCAGGTACTTTCGTTTCTTGGTAACGATTCCAATGTTCATGAGAATATGATGCTGCCTAAATTGGATACGTTTGTTTTGCTTACAAATGAAGGGCCTACCATGGACAAGAAGGATGAACCTTGGAGCAAGTTCAAGCATGGAGATGTTGGCATGCGCAAGGGGAACAAGAACGGAGTTACAAGTGATGATTCGAGGACTTTGAAGCCACCCTAATGAGTGCATGAGGCCTTGGACGAAATATACAAGATGCCACTTCATAATATTCGTCCATAGGCTATTCTAGGTGCTGCGCACCTTATTATTGGGCCAGGCCCATGTAATTTCGAAATACTTAAGTATAGGCTGTTTTTAGAGTCCGTATGTGTGGGGAAACAAGAGTTAGGGTTGATTTCGGACCCCTCCACCAAGGGCCACGAAATTCCCCCCTCTTCCTCCATATATACAGCCCTTAGGGCACCGTTTAGACCTTGGGTTTTGTTTAGATTAAAAGTTCGCCATAGCTGCAACTTCGCGTACTTCGTTTGTGTTCAACGACCAGACAAAGGCGTCACAGAACCCCACCTTGATCAATAAATGATGTAGGGCGGAACCCTACGTGGACGATCTTTCACGCTTGGAGAGAATCCCTACGAGGAACACGAAGAACGAGCGGAAGAACACGAGGGAAAACACGGGGAGAACGAGAGAGATCACTCAACCGACAAGAAAACGATCACACAAGTGCTAGATTATCAAACACATAGAGTGGCACAAGATTCAAGGACAACAAAGGGTAGGATACAAGGGTAGCCGTTCTTCTCCGAGAGGAGGTCTTGAGGGGTCCACCCTAGGAGGGGGTCTTGAATCCGCTTGGGGGATCTTCTCCGTAGAGGTCCTGATCTCGAAGGAGAAGTAGCCAAGTGGATGAGCAAAGGCTCTCACACCGAAATATGAGCAAATCCAAAGCTAACCCTAGCTAGGAGGAGGTGGGGGAGTTTATATAGCATATGTCCACGAAGGGGTAAGTGAGGAGGGGATACATGGGCCTCTGGCCCGACTCTGCGTGCAAGCAGGGCGGTAGTACCGGGCAAAGGCGGTAGTACCGCTCAAGCGGTAGTGCCGCTTGGGCTGAGCGGTAGTACCGGGCCCGGATCGTGCGAACACTAGTACTTGTCGGGTTGAGCGGTAGTGGCGAGCGGCAGTGGGGGCGGTAGTACCGCTGGTTAGCGGTAGTACCGCTTCTGAAGCGGTAGTACCGCTCGGGGCCTTTAGCGGTAGTACCGCTTGGTGTTGGCGGTAGTACCGCTTCGCCCAGGTCTTCTTTCTCCTTCTCCTTCGTTCGCTTCATGCACGCTTGGCCTTGGTCCTTGGGCTCTCCATGGTCTCCTCGGGTGTACTGAGTATGCACAAGGTCCGCTCTTGAAGTAGCATCCATGTCTTACATGCGGAAAGGAAGATTCGGAAAGGAGCGAGTTCACCTTAGGTCCAATGGCGCAAAGTCGAGGTCTCATCTTATGTATCCTTGGGGCTTGGAGAGTAGATGGAGTGTACATGGGGATGAGCGTGGGATGCTCCGCATCATCTCCCTCCCTTGGGAAAGATCCGACCTCGGATCGTGATCCTCATCACCATGGGAGCGGTTGTCGAGAGCGGACTTGTAGTTGGACGAAGTTGAAGACATGGCGCAATCCAAGTAATCCAAGGTGTCGCCGGAGTGATAGACATGCAAAAAGAGCAAACACAAGAAACACTCGGAAATACAATGGTTAGCGCACCCAAAGTGTCCATCATGTAAGAGTGAGTCCGTCCGGAGGAATTGTTCATGACAAGGCATGAGATGCTTATCCAAATGATGTAAAATGACATGTAAAGCATTCATAGGAACCAAAGCATGGTGCACAAAGCGACAAATTCTACCATTGTGCAAAATGATGTCATAGAGAGACGGTTTATCAATAGCATGAATATGGCAATGGATGCTCAACATGTGTATGATATCATGCAATTGATGATAGGCAATGTGATCATTATGTATGAAGATGCCATCAAGAAAGATCACAACAAATTTGCTAAGAAAATGCACAAGCTCATATATCATGGATGACATGGGAATACAAGATGCAACAAGGCAATCATAATGTGAGTCAATCCATGCATAAGACGCAAATTTGTGGTGAGTATGATATGTCCATCGAGCATGAGTATGATCACAATCAACAAATATGGAGGTGTTGGTATACCAATGCTCGATGTTGCGGCAAGAGTGGAAAACCGAAGGTGCATCCAATAAGTGCGAGCGCTCCTCAATGTGAAGGTCCAAAGAGCCAATCTCCAATGTTGCTCCTCCATCCAATAGATGTAGCATGTAGACAACAAGAAAGAAACAACAATGAAAGAGTGACCCATCCAATATGCGATTTGAGGATGGCTCAAAGGAAGGAGGTCACCTTTAGGAGGATGTCGAAAATTTTGGTGTCGCACATCGTGTATGCCTTCTCATGACCAAGTTGTCTATAACGGCATCGCCTTGTGAAACCTCAAAATGAAAGAACATGACAAACACTCGGAAAAACAAATGAGGTTAGCGGAAATGCAAAACCTATCATTCGAGTGGTAAGATACCCAACAAGTGTATGCATCATGCTCATCATAAGAAACTACAAGGGAGCGTTTCATAGTATGGAGGCATATGATGCAAGAACAACCAAATGCAATAGGCGCAATCAAACAAGCATGCATCACATGTAATATGTCAAAGTCTCCAAGATCAATAAGCAGAGTATGGTTGCACTCAATACAAGTGGATATGAAAGAGGCAACTAATGGACACAAGATACAATGATCAAGATATATCATGTGAGAGGCATGAGCATATATGTCATCAACCCAAGAAAGCAAGTGATAGTGGAACATGGGTGATGCAACATAGGAAGCAATCATAGCGATCAAGTCAAGCAAGCTAGTAGTGCGAAGATGCAACATACTACAAGGAATCATGGCAAGCATGTCATGTGTGCAAATAGTGGGCATGAATAATTCACATGGCATAGCACAAGCATGAAAGCAAGATATGAGAAAATTATCATCAATGTATTGGCGAGAGGCCATATGTAAATAGCAATGGATCATCATGACTCTCCCAACACAACAATCAACAATAGCATGGGGCACATGATAAACATGGCAAAAGCAACAAGGATCTCCACCAAGCATGCAAATACATATAGGAGTATCGTGATGGTGAATCATGGGTATATGCAAGCAAGGGTCACAATTGCATGGCAAAGGCATAGAAGCAAGCATAACATGCAAAGTGAACACGATAGAATGGGCATAAGGTAACAAGTGGTAAATAGCCCAAAGCCGTGTGAGAGCCAAGTAGAAGAGATGCGCGTAGTCCTTGCGCAAAAGGAATGGTGGGAATGAAAGTCCACGTGATCCCAAGTCATCGTTGCTCTCAAGAGCTCGTTTAAATCAACTCTTGGGATTGAGAAGTTGGCGAGTATGCATGAGTACCTACACAAAACAAAGACAAAGGAAAAATTGTGTGTGCATGGTACATATACACATCATCCATCATGATGCGCCCATGCATGTGTCGGTTAGCACAAAATATCCAATGCTCAAATAAATGAGATCGTGATATAGAAACATGTCATCCATCATGATAGGTTTGATGTTATGTATAGCATAATGGAGACTCAAATTGTGTAATGCATCATGAGAAATATGTAGAGCATTGTTATTCATGGAATGCATAAGGTGCAAGCAATTATGTGAATCATGCAAAGTATGGGATGAATTAAAATCTCCTAATGTGTATGAGGAAACTATGGGGTCTCCTCATGAGCATTAATGGATACATCACATGGAGAATATTGACAACATCCAAAACAATGCATATTTGGAACAATGTGATCATGGCATGGAATAGTAGATGAATTGCATAAATCATGTAAAGGAAGCATGGCAATATCATCACAAGAGAAGCAAAAGCCAATGACCATCATCTCGTCATCTATGCCATAAGTGCAAATGGGATTTATTTTAATGGGGCATGCATAGTTACTATGTTGAGATTGAAATGAGGCAATATGGGAGATCTCACTCATAGCATATGACAAGTTCAATGGATTGTCAAACATGAAGTGACCAATAGAATTTTCACATGATATCCTATGGAGCATGGCATCACAACTAGGCAACTCAACATGCTCATCATCATATTCATCATAAATAGGTAAGTCAAGGCATGAAGAAGTTTCACTAGCATGAAGCATGGTAATAGGTGGGTCGACATCATGGGAGCAATCAATGTCAAGATTGTCCACTAGTGGGACAAGAGAAGTACCATCACCTATGTTACCTTTGGAGCATCGCTCATGTGTTGTAGGTGAGGTGTCAGCGATCCATTCGTTGTCATCTTCATCTTGATGGAACCATATGGGGGTGTATCATCGTCCATCATGGCCATAAATCGTCTCCAATGGAGGAATAGACTCATCAAGGATAGGCATGTCGTCATGTAGGAGACCTAGCACCAAAGAAGAAAACACACTAAGAGTAGAGGTTAATTCGTTAGGAATCATAGTGGCCTCACATGCCGTGTCAACTACCTCACTCACTAAGTGTTGTGGCTCACTCACTCCCTCAAGGATGCTCTCACTCGTATGGTGGGTGGAGTCACTCAAATGGCGCTCAACCTCACATAGGATGTGTGGCATGCTCTCATCTGTGGGGCTAGTGGTGGTCACACTCATCCTCTCACAGGAAATGCTCTCAATGTCACGTATGGTGGAGTCACTCATCTCTCTCATGGGGTGGTGGCTCTCCTCACATGACAAATGGGGTAGCTCAACATGTGTGGGTGTCGGAGAGGTGTAGGTGCAAATGTCTCCATGCTTGTGGTCGCGTAGCTTGACTCGGAGTATGAGTCCAATGTGGGCGTCGTCTTCATGTTGTTGAAGAGGTTCGCGCTCGTCGCCGTGGTCGAAGGGGATGGCCCTTGCTCGACCGTCTTGTCACCGTCTTGGTGTTGGAGGCCCATATGATGTGGCACCTCATAGCTCGTCTCCATGACCGAAGGAATGTCCAATGCTCGGCCATCTTCCTTGAGGGCTTCGAAAATGGAAGTGTCGCCCTCGCTTCGAGGTGGTCGCCTTGGACTTGATGAAGTCGATGTAGGCGTACACGTGGGAAGTAGGCGAAGATGCCGACGCGTCAAAAGCGAAGATGCCTTGAGAACACTTGGCGAAGATGCGAAGTGGTTGATGTAGCCGTAGCGCCGTCTTGGTGGTGGTCGTCTCGCGGTCTTCTCTTGTGCTTATGAAGCTTCGACTTGGCATGAAGTAGGGCTTGTTGGGACTCGTGCATTTGCGCTTGTGGAGCATCTTCATGATGATGATGTCGTTGTCGTGCTTGAGCTCGTAGTAGATGTCGTTCGTCGTAAATCGTGCACATGATGCTTGGAGGTGACTTGTCCTTCATGGCGATGTTGATCACGAGCGTGATGGTGGTCGCCATGTAGATGTGGGCGAGGACGATTTGCACTTGCATCTTTTTCGCTCGAAGACTTGTGGCTTTAATGTCGCCGCCTTGAAGATGACGAAGGGAAGAAGACTTGATCAAGGCCGAATCTCCTCCATCCTTGCATCTTGCTCCTCTTTATGTGCGGCAAGCTTCTTGTCGAAGTAGTCCCTTCTCCTTGCTTGGAGTGATGAATGTTGATGGAGATGTTCTCGATCGCTCTCGCAATCTTGATTGTGTGCTTTGCACTTGTCGTTGTAGATCGAAGAGGCGCTTTGGTGATGTAGTTGTTCACGCCGTCGTTGTTGTCGAAGACCGGAGATGAAATGCCTTGCCTATCCATCACAAGACTCGAGCAAATATGAGTGGGAGAAAGAGAAGAACTTATACCAATGTACCTTGACCGATGTTGAAAATGAATCAAGTTCACTCAAATGCGGACAATGAAATAGCACTATTGGTACCAATCCTTGTCGGTTCTCACACCTACACAAGTAAAGCTTATGGAGGAGCTCGGTGAGGATAGTGGCATAAAAATTTAATGCAAAATGTTAGCAAGAGTCAAAAATGTTGAAAGAGATTCACAAATTCGCAAGTGAAACAAATGGACCAATAGCAAAGAATGGCACACGAAAACACACACGGATAGATAAATGGGGTCGTGCAACCAAGGAATGAGCACAAAATGTGGAATCCACGGAAAACGCTTCGTGTTGCACAACTCAAGAGAGGCGCTAGCACGATTGCTCAATAGGCGGATCGACACTTGTGCACAACCTATAAGATGCAAAATGGATAAACTTCTATCCCAAGTATGCTATGTATGTATGGTTCGGTGTTTCTCTCAAGATGATCCAAGATGATCGGATATGACAATCTTATGTGCAATATGGTATGATGCTATGGCACTTGCTTACAAGCTCTTTGCTCTCTTTCTTTTGCTTAAAAGCTTTATTTCTTTTTTTTTTCTATGGCCACTTTGCACAATGCACAAACCAAGATAGCAATTGTGTATATCGGAACAAACTTGAGACACAATGGATGATATGATACCAATATGATATGGTATGGTATGTAATGGAAGGTATGATCACTAATGTGCACAAGTAACGTTGCGGCAATACTCAAATGGCTAGTCTCGATAGGCAAATAGCATAAAAAGTAAGGCTAGGGGTTAACAATGCAATGGCAAGGGGAATATACAATGGATGGATACCACGATACCAATATGATATGGAGGTTACCGTCCTTGGCGATGATGAGTGGCGGTGTTCTTGATGTAGATACCAAGATGATGGAGACGCGTCCCTAAGTAGCCGAAACACCTTAGGAAACGGAAAAACCGCGAACTCAAAATCTCAACGTCAAATGTCAAAATGGTGGTAGCGGGAATGCGGTGGTGGTTTGCACTTTGCAATGCGGAAGTGGAATGATGGGCTATACACGTGTCGGAGTTGAAGTTGCCGTCCCTAAGTAGCCGAAACACCTTAGGAGACACAAGCCACAACTCGAAAAAGCTCAATCAACAATTGGGTTAAGTTGGGTTGTCGGAAGTGTATGGTGGGCAAGGTTATGTGGAAGTGGTGGTGGTGGTTGATGAAGAAGCAATCATCCCTAAGTAGCCGAAACACCTTAGGAGACTCGAATCACTACTCAAGCAACCACTAATGCTATGGGGAACAAAATTGGTTAGGTTGCGGAAGTCGGTGGTGGTTATCACGGAGGATGTGGCGGAAGCCCTAGGCAAAGATGCCAAAGTTCACAAAATTTGATGGAGTCAAATGGTGATGGTAGTATTTTTATGGGAAGGGGGTGTCAATAGCTTCAAACGAGCTAAAGAACGTCAAAATCGGACTCGGATGAATTAGTTATGGCGAAAGCGGTGAAACGGAAAAACTGAAACTGGGTAGGGCGGTAGTACCGCTCGGGAGGCGGTAGTACCGCTAAAAGCGATAATAACGCTTGGAGCGGGCGGTAGTACCGCTCGTGTCGGGTTTTTTCGCAAAAACTGGCTCTGGGAGGCGGTAGTGCCGCTTGGAAGGCGGTAGTACCGCTTGGAGGTGCTAAGCGGTAGTACCGCTTGGAAGGCGATAGTACCGCTCGTGTCGGGATTTTCGCAAATCCGGATAGGGGCGCGATTTTGGGGCGGAAATGGATGATTTCGGGGTCAAAATTGGAGAGATTTCGTGGATGGAAAGTGGGGAAACTTGGGGGAATGCTAGATCCACTTGAAACCAAGCAAATCCACGGATCAAAATCAACAAAACATCATCAAAACTAACAAATCACAAAAAAAATTTGGGGCTATTTTTGGTGGGGATTTTCGGATTTAGGACGAAATCAACAAAATCAAGCTAGAAAAAGAGGGGTAGGGGCTCCAAAAACGTGATCAACCTAAGCTCTGATCCATAGATGATGTAGGGCGGAACCCTACGTGGGCGATCTTTCACGCTTGGAGAGAATCCCTACGAGGAACACGAAGAACGAGCGGAAGAACACGAGGGAAAACACGGGAGAGCGAGAGAGATCACTCAACCGACAAGAAAGCGATCACACAAGTGCTAGATTATCAAACACATAGAGTGGCACAAGATTCAAGGACAACAAAGGGTAGGATACAAGGGTAGCCGTTCTTCTCCGAGAGGAGGTCTTGAGGGGTCCACCCTAGGAGGGGGTCTTGAATCCGCTTGGGGGATCTTCTCCGTAGAGGTCCTGATCTCGAAGGAGAAGTAGCCAAGTGGATGAGCAAAGGCTCTCACACCGAAATATGAGCAAATCCAAAGCTAACCCTAGCTAGGAGGAGGTGGGGGAGTTTATATAGCATATGTCCACGAAGGGGTAAGTGAGGAGGGATACATGGGCCTCTGGCCCGACTCTGCGATGCAAGCAGGCGGTAGTGCCGGGCAAGGGCGGTAGTACCGCTCAAGCGGTAGTGCCGCTTGGGCTGAGCGGTAGTACCGGGCCCGGATCGTGCGAACACTAGTACTTGTCGGGTTGAGCGGTAGTGGCGAGCGGCAGTGGGGGCGGTAGTACCGCTGGTTAGCGGTAGTACCGCTTCTGAAATGATAGTACCGCTCGGGGCCTTTAGCGGTAGTACCGCTTGGTGTTGGCGGTAGTACCGCTCGCCACAGGTCTTCTTTCTCCTTCTCCTTCGTTCGCTTCGCGCACGCAGCAGCCTTGGTCCTTGGGCTCTCCATGGTCTCCTCGGGTGTACTGAGTATGCACAAGGTCCGCTCTTGAAGTAGCATCCATGTCTTACATGCGGAAAGGGAAGATTCGGAAAGGAGCGAGTTCACCTTAGGTCCAATGGCGCAAAGTCGAGGTCTCATCTTATGTATCCTTGGGGCTTGGAGAGTAGATGGAGTGTACATGGGGATGAACGTGGGATGCTCCGCATCAATAAAGCTTTCATCTTATATTCGCAATATCCAGATTGCAATCTCAGTTTCTTGCTTGTTCTTCGTTTGCTCGCAGGAAACAGACCCTCGTGGTCGAGTTGATCGTGCTCGGCGTGGTCAATAACCTCTCGGAGTTGGTTTAGCGATTGCTAAAGGCGCGGCGTCCTCGACGTTCGTAGTCGGATCGTCAAAGTCGACTTCCCCAAAGCGAAAACCAACATCTCATCGAAAGGCGGGACACCTTTGCCTCTATCAAGTGGTATCAGATTTCCAGGTTGCTCGGTGAGATTTTACAGTTTTTACGTAGTTTAGATCGAGTCTGTTCTTCATACCTATTGTCCACGAAAAAGCCACAAAAATTTAGGGTTAGTTCATCATATCCGAACCAATCGAGCCTTTGCATAATCTTTTTAGGGTTTTTGCTTTGTTGAATTTGCGGTTGCATCGTCGTGTCAAGTTCTTTGGTCTTAGAGTCTAGTCTTTTAGAGTTCGAGTTACGGTCATAAATTGTCACGTCATGCGCCGCATCATCATCATCGCCTTGCCATCTACCACCATTGCTTATCCGCCACCGCTCTGAATCCGTATCCATATACCACCACCAATCCGTATCCATATACCACCACCGCTACCATATACCACCACGCTGTCATATACCACCACCATATATCCACCACCAATCCGAGTTCTTCTCATATTAGGTTTGTTTTGAGATCCATCTAAATTCGATTGGTGTTTCCTTGCTGCGTAGGTTTGGAAAAAAAAAAAGTTTGAAACCACCCTCCGTTTAGGCCCAAATTTTTCCGAAAGCGCACTTGTCGAAAAGTTTTCTGGCTATCCTATTTTTAGGTGTTTCTAAGCGTATTGAGGCGATCGCCATTATAGAAAGTTTTTTGACCCGTTTCAGTTTTTGGGTCGGGCAGTTGAAAAAAAAAATTTGGTCGAAAAAATTTCGTGCCCATCTGTCGGATTTGACACAGGAAGAGTTTTGAGACACTCGCCATTATAGTGATTTTTCGCAAAAAAAAAAAAAGCAGCAAAAAAAAAGCAGCAAAAAAAAAAAAGCGAAAAAAAAACATATTCAGAGTGTGCTTTTCCGTTGTTTCCGTGCAGCGCCGTGATTTTGTTAGTGTTCTAGGCTCGCGTCTCTAGCACGGTCTAGCCTAGGACCCGACACTGATACCGTCGTTGAGCGTTTATTCAACTTTGCATCTCTGAATTGATTATTGCTGACCCTTTTGCTACCATATTATAAGCCTTCCCAGCTCCACATACATCTACATCGTGCGTTTGACTCTCCACAGTAATCGCTCTATCAAGCTTTGAGAGTTTTGACTACATCGGTTGCGATCACCGCTTTCTTCTTGGGTAAGAACTGGTAAGAATTTGAGATTTGCTTGACGGTTGTGATTATCCACCACACCACCACCACCACTTCCTAGTAGTCTGTCGAATCATATTCTTGTGTGTTTCTATTGCTGCTAACCATGGCAGGATCACAAGCCGACATGGTATTTGGGAGAACATGACAAACAAAGCGCTACATGATAAGTTTCAACAAATGATGAGTGGGCAGGTGGAAGATGTGCTAAATAGATTTGAAGAGGCCATGGAGAAGATAGATGGCATTGAGAAGGCGTTGAAACAAAGCTCGATAACAAGTTTAATGAATTGCTCATGCGTCTACCACCACCACCACCGGCTGCACCTAACGCACCTCTACTACAACAACAAGGACTACCTCCACATGTGAAACAGCCCTCCATGAGCTTCCGTGTCCCTCTTCACTGGCCAAGCTGCTTTGGTGCTGCTTTGTTGATATACGTGGCTCCTGCTGCTGCGGTGGGGAGGATGATTATGTGAGAGATTACGAGGATGAGGTTGATCAACATCGAACTACGTGCAACCACCAGCACCACAACCACCAGGTCGTCCACATGCAAATAATGGCAATGTTGGGCTCCCCTTGAGTGCGAGATCATGACCATCTCCCTAAACTGAAATTGAATATTCCACCATTTGAGGGTAGATATGTTTCTGATATATATCTTACTTGGGAGTTAGAAACTGAACAACGATTTACATGTTTACAATATCACGAGGAGAGGCGTGTTCTGCTGCTGTTTGTGCTTTCACTAGCTTTGCATGTGTTTGGTGGTATGAACATTGTAGATTATATCCTGTTCCAGCTACTTGGGCTGCTTTGAAAACTGCTATGCGTACTCGTTGGGTTCCACCATATTATCAACGTGAATTACTTCAAAAATTGCAGCGCTTAAGACAAGGAAAAAATTCGGTGAAGAATATTATCGGGAATTACAAACTGGCTTGATTAGATGTGGTATTGTTGAGGAGAATGAAGCTATGCTTGCACGTTTTCGGGTGGATTAAATAGAGATTCAGACCATTCTAGACTACAAGGGTTATAATAATATCACTCGATTATTCCATCTTGCTTGTAAAGCTGAGCGTGAAGTGCAGGATCGGCGGGCCTTGGCGCGGACTAACTTTTCTGCAGGTCGACCTTCATCATGGACACCACGTGCATCATCTACTTCCACACGTTCTACTACACGGCACCTCCATCGGCTGCCACCTCCAACCGTGATACAAGAAAGCAGGCACAACCACCACTATCGCCAAGAGTACACTGCTTTGGGCCTACGAGCTCTTCTTCTTCCATGGCGTCAGCAGGGCACACAAGTGATATTATTTGTCGTCGTTGTAAGGGAAGAGGACATTTTGAGAGAATGCCAATCTCAGCGTGTGATGATTGCTCACGAGGATGGTGGGTATGAGTCGCTAGTGACTATGATGAAGAGACTTTGGCTCTTATTACACATGAAGAACACGGTGGAGATGATTACGATCATGAGGCGCAATACATGGCTCTTTGAAGATCTTTGGCAGGTATGAATGTTTAGTTGCTCAACGTGTTTTGAGTGTGCAGGTTACACAAGCTGAGCAAAATCAGAGGCATAACTTGTTCCATACAAAGGGAGTTGTGAAGGAGCGTTCTATTAGCGTCATCATAGATGGAGGAGCTGCAACAACTTGGCTAGCATGGATATGGTGGAAGCTTTCTCTCACCACAAGACCACATCCACATCCTTACTACATCCAATGGTTCAACAACAGCGGCAAGGTTAAGGTAACACGTCTTTGTTCGTGTGTATTTTAGTATCTCTACATATGCTGATTATGTTGATTGTGATGTGGTACCTATGCAAGCATGTTCCTTATTACTTGGTAGACCATGGCAATTTGATAAAATTCTGTACACCATGGTAGAAACAATCAGTATACTCTTGTTCACAAGGATAAAAATATTACTTTGCTTCCTATGACTCCTGATTCCATTTTGAAAGATGATATTAATAGAGCTAATAAAGCAAAACAGGAGAAAAATAAGAGTGAAAATCAGATTGTGGCAAAAGAATTTGAGCAACAAATGAAGCCTAATAATAAACCATCTAATGTTGCTTCTGAAATTAAACTGAAAAGTGCATGTTTATTTGCCACCAAATCTGATATTGATGAGCTAGATTCTAGCAAATCTGTTTGCTATGCTTTTGTGTGCAAAGAGGCATTATTTTCATTCGAGGGCGTGCCTTCCTCTTTGCCCCTGCTGTCACTAACATTTTGCGGGGAGTTATTGGCGTCTTCCCACAAGGCGTGCCACAGGATTACCACCTATTCGAGGATTGAGCATCAAATTGACTTAATTCGGTGCATCGCTACCAACCGTGCACCATACCGTACCAATCCGGAGGAGGCGAAGGAGATTATCGTCAAGTACAGGAGCTGCTCGACAAAGGTTATATCTGCGAATCTCTTAGTCCTTGTGCTGTTCCTATTATACTAGTGCCTAAAAAGGATGGTGCGTCGGCGTATGTGTGTTGATTGTAGAGGCATTAATAATATTACTATTCGTTATCGTCATCCTATTCCTAGGCTAGATGATATGCTTGATGAATTGAGTGGCTCTACAATATTCTCCAAAGTTGATTTGCGTAGTGGATACCATCAAATTCGTATGAAATTGGGAGATGAATGGAAAACAGCATTTAAAACTAAGTTTGGATTATATGAGTGGTTAGTCATGCCTTTTGGGTTAACTAATGCACCTAGTACTTTCATGAGATTAATGAGCGAAGTTTCGTGCTTTCATTGGACGATTTGTGGTAGTTTACTTTGATGATATACTGATTTATAGCAAATCTTTGGAAGAACATTTGGAACATTTCGTGCTATTTTTAATGCTCTCGTGATGCACGTTTGTTTGGTAACCTTGGGAAGTGCACCTTTTGCACCGACCGAGTATCTTTTCTTGGCTATGTTGTTACTCCACGAGGAATTGAAGTTGATAAAGCCAAGATTGAAGCTATTGAGAGTTGGCGCAACCCAAAGCGGTCACACAAGTGAGGAGTTTTCTTGGACTCGCTGGTTTCTATAGGCGTTTGTGAGAGACTTTAGCACCATTGCTGCACCTCTCAATGAGCTTACAAAGAAGGATGTGCCTTTTGTTTGGGGTACCGCATGGGAAGAAGCCTTCACGGTATTGAAAGATAAGTTGACACATGCTCCTTTACTCCAACTTCGACTTTAATAAGACTTTTGAGCTTGAATGTGATGCTAGTGGAATTGGATTAGGAGGTGTGTTATTACAAGATGGCAAACCTGTTGCATACTTTTACGAAAAATTGAGTGGGCCTAGTCTGAACTATTCTACTTATGACAAAGAATTATATGCTCTTGTTAGGACTTTAGAGACATGGCAACATTATTTATGGCCCAAAGAATTTGTTATACATTCGATCATGAATCTTTGAAACATATTAAAAGTCAAGCTAAACTGAATCGTAGACATGCTAAATGGGTTGAATTCATTGAGACTTTCCCTTATGTCATTAAACACAAGAAGGGTAAAGAAAATGTTATTCTTGATGCTTTGTCTAAATCGATATACTATGCTTTCACAACTTGACTTCAAAATATTTGGTTTGGAGACCATCAAAGATCAATATGTGCATGATGCTGATTTTAAAGATGTAATGCAGAATTGTAAAGAAGGAAGAACATGGAACAAGTTCGTTATTAATGATGGTTTTGTGTTCGTGCTAACAAGCTATGCATTCCTGCTAGCTCTGTTAAGTCTTTTGTTGTTGCAGGAGGCGCATGGAGGAGGATTAATGGGACACTTTGGCGTCAAGAAGACGGAGGATATACTTGCTACACATTTCTTTTGGCCAAAGATGAGACGGGATGTTGAGCGTTTTGTTGCTCGCTGCACTACATGTCAAAAAGCTAAGTCACGACTCAATCCTCATGGTTTATATATGCCTTTGCCTGTGCCTAGTGTTCCTTGGGAGGATATATCTATGGACTTTGTGATAGAGGCAAAAGGTGTCCCGATGTTTCGATGAGATGGTGGCTATCGTTTCTGTGGGAGTCGACCTTGACGATCCGACTACGATCGTGCGAGACGTCGCGCCTTAGCAATCGCTAAACCAACTTCCGAGGGTTATTGACCCGCGCGAACACGATCAACGACCACGAGGGCCTGTTTCCTGCGAGCAAGCGAAGAACAAGCAAGAAACTGAGATTGCAATCTGGATATTGCGAATATAAGATGAAAGCTTTATTGATCAAGGTGGGGTTACTGTGGCGCCTTTATGCAGTCGTTGAACACAAGCGAAATGCTGCGAAGTTGCAGCTATGGCGAACTTTTAATCTAAACAAAACCCAAGGTCTAAGCGGTGCCCTAAGGGCTGTATATATGGAGGAAGAGGGGAATTTCGTGGCCCTTGGTGGAGGGTCGAAATCAACCCTAACTCTTGTTTCCCCACACATACGGACTCTAAAAACAGCCTATACTTAAGTATTTCGAAATTACATGGGCCTGGCCCAATAATAAGGTGATGCAGCACCTAGAATAGCCTCGGGACGACATTTATGAAGTAGCATCTTGTATATTTCGTCCAAGGCTTCATGCACCCATTATGGTGGCTTCAAAGTCCTGAAATCATCACTTGTAACTCCGTTCTTGTTCCCCTTGCATGGCATTATCTCCATGCTTGTTCTTGCTCAATGTCCATCCTTCTCCAAGCTAGGGCCTTCATTTGTAAGCAAAACAAATGTATCCAATTTAAGCAGCATCATATTCTCATGAACATTAGAATCATTACCAAGAAAGCGAAAGTACGATAATTTAATTGGCGTCTTGTGAGCTCTAGTAATTGGTCCGGTATATGTAGCAGTGAGGGGCTGTGGGTGTAACAATGGTATTGATGTCCTCATCATCCTCCCTTCTTGAAATGAAGTCGTCCTCGACGGAGCTCATATTCCTCACCCAAATAAGGCTTCAAATCTGCAATGTTAAAAGTGGGACTAACCCCAAAATCTGCAGGCAGCTCAAGTTTATATGCATTATCATTTATTTTCTCTAACACCTTAAATGGACCATCAACACGTGGCATTAGCTTTGATTTGCGCAAATTAGGAAACCTATCCTTACATAAATGTAACCAAACAAGATCTCCGGTGCAAAGACAACATGTTTTCTACCCTTATCTCCAGCAAGTTTATATTTAGCATTCATCGCTCAATGTTTTCCTTAGTTATCTCATGCATTTTAAAATCAATTCAGCACGTTCTTTAGCATCAAAATTAACCTTCTCCGAAGATGGAAGAGGCAACAAATCAATAGGTGCACGAGGTAGGAAGCCATACACAATTTCAAAGGGCACATCTTAGTAGTAGAATGCAATGAGCGATTATAAGCAAATTCAATATGAGGCAAGCATTCTTCCCACATTTTCTTATTATTCTTCAAAACAGCCCTAAGCATAGTAGACAATGTTCTATTGACTACTTCAGTTTATCCATCGGTTTGGGGTGACAAGTAGTACTAAAAGCAGTTTAGTCCCCAACTTAGCCCATAAACATCTCCAAAAGTGGCTAAGAAATTTAGTATCACGATCTGAAACAATAGTATTTGGCACACCATGCAAGCGAATAATTTCACGAAAGAACAAATCAGCAACATTAACAGCATCATCGCTTTTATGACATGGTATAAAGTGTGCCATTTTGAGAATCTATCCACGACAACAAATATGCTATCCCTCCCTTCTTTGTTCGAGGTAAACCTAAAACAAAGTCCATAGATATATCCTCCCAAGGAACACTAGGCACGAGCAAAGGCATATATAAACCATGAGGATTGAGTCGTGACTTAGCTTTTTGACATGTAGTGCAGCGAGCAACAAAGCGCTCAACATCCGTCTCATCTTTGGCCAAAAGAAATGTGTAGCAAGTATATCCTCCGTCTTCTTCACGCCAAAGTGTCCCATTAATCCTCCTCCATCGCCTCCTGCAACAACAAAAGGCGAACAGAGCTAGCAGGAATGCATAGCTTGTTAGCACGGAACACAAAACCATCATTAATAACGAACTTGTTCCATGTTCTTCCCTCTTTACAATTCTGCATTACATCTTTAAAATCAGCATCATGCACATATTGATCTTTGATGGTCTCCAAACCAAATATTTTGAAGTCAAGTTGTGAAAGCATAGTATATCGACGAGACAAAGCATCAGCAATAACATTTTCTTTACCCTTCTTGTGTTTAATGACATAAGGAAAGTCTCAATGAATTCAACCCATTTAGCATGTCTACGATTCAGTTTAGCTTGACTTTTAATATGTTTCAAAGATTCATGATCAGAATGTATAACAAATTCTTTGGGCCATAAATAATGTTGCCATGTCTCTAAAGTCCGAACAAGAGCATATAATTCTTTGTCATAAGTAGAATAGTTCAGACTAGGCCCCTCAATTTTTGAGAAAAGTATGCAACAGGTTTGCCATCTTGTAATAACACACCTCTAATCCAATTCCACTAGCATCACATTCAAGCTCAAAAGTCTTATTAAAGTCGGGAAGTTGGAGTAAAGGGCATGTGTCAACTTATCTTTCAATACCGTGAAGGCTTCTTCACGTGCGGTACCCCAAACAAAAGGCACATCCTTCTTTGTAAGCTCATTGAGAGGTGCAGCAATGGTGCTAAAGTCTCTCACAAAGCGCCTATAGAAACCAGCGAGTCCAAGAAAACTCCTCACTTGTGTGACCGTTTTGGGCTGCGGCCAACTCTCAATAGCTTCAATCTTGGCTTTATCAACTTCAATTCCTGTGGAGTAACAACATAGCCAAGAAAAGATACTCGATCGGTGCAAAGGTGCACTTCCCAAGGTTACCAAACAAGCGTGCATCACGTAGAGCATTAAAAACAACACGTAAATGTTCCAAATGTTCTTCCAAAGATTTGCTATAAATCAGTATATCATCAAAGTAAACTACCACAAATCGTCCAATGAAAGCACGTAAAACTTCGTTCATTAATCTCATGAAAGTACTAGGTGCATTAGTTAACCCAAAAGGCATGACTAACCACTCATATAATCCAAACTTAGTTTTAAATGCTGTTTTCCATTCATCTCCCAATTTCATACGAATTTGATGGTATCCACTCATAAATCAACTTTGGAGAATATTGTAGAGCCACTCAATTCATCAAGCATATCATCTAGCCTAGGAATAGGATGGCGATAACGAATAGTAATATTATTAATGCCTCTACAATCAACACACATCTGTGACGTACCATCCTTTTTAGGCACTAGTATAATAGGAACAGCACAAGGACTAAGAGATTGGCGTATATAACCTTTGTCGAGCAGCTCACTGTACTTGGCGCATAATCTCCTTCGTCTCCTCTGGATTGATGCGGTATGGTGCGCGGTTGGGTAGCGATGCACGGGAATTAAGTCAATTTGATGCTCAATCCCTCGAATAGGTGGTAATCCGGTGGCACGTCTTGTGGGAAGACATCGTGAACTCTGCAAAATGTTAGTGACAGCGGGGGCAAAGAGGAAGGCACGTCCTCGAATGAAAATAATGCCTCTTTGCACACAAAAGCATAGCAAACAGATTTGCTAGAATCTAGCTCATCAATATCAGATTTGGTGGCAAATAAACATGCACTTTTCAGTTTAATTTCAGAAGCAACATTAGATGGTTTATTATTAGGCTTCATTTGTTGCTCAAATTCTTTTGCCACAATCTGATTTTCACTCTTATTTTCTCCTGTTTTGCTTTATTAGCTCTATTAATATCATCTTTCAAAATGGAATCAGAGTCATAGGAAGCAAAGTAATATTTTTATCCTTGTGAACAAGAGTATACTGATTGTTTCTACCATGGTGTACAGAAATTTTATCAAATTGCCATGGTCTACCAAGTAATAAGGAACATGCTTGCATAGGTACCACATCACAATCAACATAATCAGCATATGTAGAGATACTAAAATGCACACGAGCGATCGTGTTACCTTAACCTTGCCGCTGTTGTTGAACCATTGGATGTAGTAAGGATGTGGATGTGGTCTTGTGGTGAGAAAGCTTCTCCACCATATCCATGCTAGCCAAGTTGTTGCAGCTCCCTCCATCTATGATGGCCTTGAATAGAACGTTCCTTCACAACTCCTTTGTATGGAACAAGTTATGCCTCTGATTTTGCTCGCTTGTGTAACCTGCACACTCAAAACACGTTGAGCAACTAAACATTCATACTGTCGGCATCTTGACAGCCATGTATTGCGTCTCAAGATCAGAATCATCTCCACCGTGTTCTTCATGTGTAATAAGAGCCAAAGTCTCTTCATCATAGTCACTAGCGGACTCATACCCACCATCCTCGGTAGCAATCATCTGCGCTGAGATTGGCATTCTCTCATAAAATGTCCTCTTCCCTTACAACGACGACAAATAATATCACTTGTGTGCCTGTTGGCGCCATGGAAGAAGAAGAGCTCTGTGTAGGCCCAGCAGGTGTGCTCTTGGCGAGATAGTGGTGGTTGTGCCTGCTTTCTTGTATCACGGTTGGAGGTGGCAGCCGGCGGAGGTGCGGTGTAGTAGAGCGTGTGGAAGTAGATGATGCGTGGTGTCCATGATGAAGGTCGACCTGCGAGAAAAGTTAGTCGCGCCAGCGCTGTCGATCCTGCACTTCACGTTCAGCTTTACAAGCAAGATGGAATAATCGGTGATATTATTATAATCCTTGTAGTCTAGAATGGTTTGAATCTCTCTATTTAATCCACCCGAAAAGCGTGCAAGCATAGCTTCATTCTCCTCAACAATACCACATCTAATCAAGCCAGTTTGTAATTCTGATAATATTCTTCTACGAATTTTTCCTTGTCTTAAGCGCTGCAATTTTTGAAGTAATTCACGTTGATAATATGGTGGAACCAGCGATACGCATAGCAGTTTTCAAAGCAGCCCAAGTAGCTGGAGCAGGATATAATCTACAATGTTCAGACCACCAAACACATGCAAAGCTAGTGAAAGCACAAACAGCAGCGAGGAACACGTCTCTCCTCGGGATATTGTAAACATGTAAATCGTTGTTCAGTTTCTAATTCCCAAGTAAGATATATATCAGGAACATATCTACCCTCAAATGGTGGAATATTCAATTTCAGTTTAGGGAGATGGTCATGATCTCGTACTGAAGGGAGCCGAACATTGCCATTATTTGCATGTGGGCGACACTGGTGGTTGTGGTGCTGGTGGTTGCACGTAGTTCGATGTTGATCAACCTCATCCTCGTAAGCTCTCACATAATCATCCTCCCCCCCCGCAGCGGCAGGAGCCACGAAGTATCAACAGCAGCACCGGCAGCTTGGCGGTGAAGAGGGACACGGGAAGCTCGGCGGAGGGCTGTTTCGCGATGTGGAGGTAGTCCGTGTTGTTGTAGTAGAGGTGCGTTAGGTGCAGCGGTGGTGGTGGTGGTAGGCAGCGAGCAATTCATTAAACTTGATATCGAGCTTTGTTTGACGCCTTCTCAATGCCATCTATCTTCTCCATGGCCTCTTCAAATCTATTTAGCACATCGTCCACCTGCCCACTCATCATTTGTTGAAACTTATCATGTAGCGCTTTGTTTGTCATGTTCTCCCGGTCGGTCTAAATCGCTTGTGATCCTGCCATGGTTAGCAGCAATAGAAACACACAAGAATATGATTGACGGACTACTAGGAAGTGGTGGTGGTGGTGTGGTGGGCGATCACAAATCCGTCAAGCAAATCTCAAATTCTTACAGTTCTTACCCAAAGAAGGCGGTGATCGGCAACCGATGTAGTCAAAACTCTCAAAGCTTGGATAGAGCGATTACCGGGAGAGTCAAGCATACGATGTAGATGTATGTGGAGCTGGGAAGGCTTATAATATGGTAGCAAAAGGGTCAGCAATAATCAATTGAGAGATGCAAAGTTGAATAAGCGCTCACGACAGTCTTGTCTTTGGTCCTAGGCTAGACCGTGCTAGAGGCGAGCCTAGAACACTAACAAAATCACGGGCTGCTGCGGAAACAACGGAAAAGCACACTCTGGAATTTTTTTTTCGCTCTTTTTTTTTTTTTGCTTTTTTTTTTTTTGCGCTGCTTTTTTTTTTTTTTGCGAAAAATCACTATAATGGCGAGTGTCTCAAAACTCTTCCAGTCAAAGCCGACGGGATGGGCACGAAATTTTTTGACCAAAAAAATTTTTTTTTATTGCCGGACCAAAAAGCTGAAGCAGGTCAAAAAACTTTCTATAACGGCGATTGTCTCAATCCACTTAGAAACACCTAAAAATAGGGTAGCGAAAATTTTTTGACAAGTGCGTTTTGGAAAATTTTGGGCCTAAGCGGAGGTGGTTTCGGACTCTTTTTTTTTTTCGAAACCTACTCGGCAAGGAAACACGAATCGGAAACTAGATGGATCTCGAAAACAAACCTAATATGAGAAAACTTCGGATTGGTGGTGGATATATGGTGGTGGTATATGGCGGTGGTGGTGGTATATGGTAGCGGTGGTGGTATATGGATACGGATTGGTGGTGGTAGATGGATCGGATTGAGGCGGTGGCGGAAAAGCAATGGTGGTAGATGGCAAGGCGATGATGATGGTGCGGCGGTGGCGTGACAACTTATGACCGAACTCGAAACTCTAAAGACTAGACTCTAAGACCAGCAACTTGACACGACGATGCAACCGCAAATTCAACAAAGCAAAAACCTAAAAAGATTATGCAAAGGCTCAGATTGGTTGGATATGATGAACTAACCCTAATTTTTTTGTGGCTTTTTCGTGGACAATAGGTATGAAGAACAGACTCGATCTAAACTACGAAAAACTGGAAAATCTCACGAGCAACTGGAAATCTGATACCACTTGATAGAGGCAAAGGTGTCCGATGTTTCGATGAGATGGTGGCTATCGTTTACGGAGGAGTCGACCTTGACGATCCGACTACGATCGTGCGAGGCGTCGCGCCTTAGCAATCGCTAAACCAACTTCCGAGGGTTATTGACCCGCCGAACACGATCAACGACCACGAGGGCTGTTTCCTGCGAGCAAGCGAAGAACAAGCAAGAAACTGAGATTGCAATCTGGATATTGCGAATATAAGATGAAAGCTTTATTGATCAAGGTGGGGTTACTGTGGCGCCTTTATGCAGTCGTTGAACACAAGCGAAATCTGCGAAGTTGCAGCTATGGCGAACTTTTAATCTAAACAAAACCCAAGGTCTAAGCGGTGCCCTAAGGGCTGTATATATGGAGGAAGAGGGAATTTCGTGGCCCTTGGTGGAGGGTCGAAATCAACCCTAACTCTTGTTTCCCACACATACGGACTCTAAAACAGCCTATACTTAAGTATTTCGAAATTACATGGGCCTGGCCCAATAATAAGGTGTGCAGCACCTAGAATAGCCTCGGGGCGACATTTATGAAGTAGCATCTTGTATATTTCGTCCAAGGCTTCATGCACCCATTATGGTGGCTTCAAAGTCCTGAAATCATCACTTGTAACTCCGTTCTTGTTCCCCTTAGCATGGCATTATCTCCATGCTTGTTCTTGCTCAATGTCCATCCTTCTCCAAGCTAGGGCCTTCATTTGTAAGCAAAACAAATGTATCCAATTTAGGCAGCATCATATTCTCATGAACATTAGAATCATTACCAAGAAGCGAAAGTACGATAATTTAATTGGCGTGCGCGAGCTCTAGTAATTGGTCCAGTATATGTAGCAGTAGGGGCTGTGGGTGTAACAATGGTATTGATGTCCTCATCACTTTGTTTTAGGTTTACCTCGAACAAAGAAGGGGAGGGATAGCATATTTGTTGTCGTGGATAGATTCTCGAAAATGGCACACTTTATACCATGTCATAAAAGCGATGATGCTGTTAATGTTGCTGATTTGTTCTTTCGTGAAATTATTCGCTTGCATGGTGTACCAAATACTATTGTTTCAGATCGTGATACTAAATTTCTTAGCCACTTTTGGAGATGTTTATGGGCTAAGTTGGGGACTAAACTGCTTTTTAGTACTACTTGTCACCCCCAAACCGATGGACAAACTGAAGTAGTCAATAGAACATTGTCTACTATGCTTAGGGTTGTTTTGAAGAATAATAAGAAAATGTGGGAAGAATGCTTGCCTCATATTGAATTTGCTTATAATCGTTCATTGCATTCTACAACTAAGATGTGCCCTTTTGAAATTGTGTATGGCTTCCTACCTCGTGCACCTATTGATTTGTTGCCTCTTCCATCTTGGAGAAGGTTAATTTTGATGCTAAAGAACGTGCTGAATTGATTTTAAAAATGCATGAGATAACTAAGGAAAACATTGAGTGTATGAATGCTAAATATAAACGTCTTTGGAGATAAGGGTAGAAAACATGTTGTCTTTGCACTGGAGATCTTGTTTGGTTACATTTGCGTAAGGATAGGTTTCCTAATTTGCATAAATCAAAGCTAATGCCACGTCTTGATGGTCCATTTAAGGTGTTAGAGAAAATAAATGATAATGCATATAAACTTGAGCTGCTGCAGATTTTGGGGTTAGTCCCACTTTTAACATTGCAGATTTGAAGCCTTATTTGGGTGAGGAAGATGAGCTTCCGTCGAGGGCGACTTCATTTCAAGAAGGGAGGATGATGAGGACATCAATACCATTGTTACACCCACAGCCCCTGCTGCTATACATCTTGGACCAATTACTAGAGCTCGCGACGCCAATTGAATTATCGGTACTTTCGTTTCTTGGTAACGATTCCAATGTTCATGAGAATATGATGCTGCCTAAATTGGATACATTTGTTTTGCTTACAAATGAAGGGCCTACCATGGACAAGAAGGATGATCCTTGGAGCAAGTTCAAGCATGGAGATGTTGGCATGCAAAGGGAACAAACGGAGTTACAAGTGATGATTCCAGGACTTTGAAGCCACCCTAATGAGTGCATGAGGCCTTGGACGAAATATACAAGATGCCACTTAATAATATTCGTCCATAGGCTATTCTAGGTGCTGCGTCACCTTATTATTGGGCCAGGCCCATGTAATTTCGAAATACTTAAGTATAGGCTGTTTTAGAGTCCGTATGTGTGGGAAACAAGAGTTAGGGTTGATTTGGACCCCTCCACCAAGGGCCACGAAATTCCCCCTCTTCCTCCATATATACAGCCCTTAGGGCACCGTTTAGACCTTGGGTTTTGTTTAGATTAAAAGTTACGCCATAGCTGCAACCAGCGTGCCGTTTGTGTTCAACGACCGGACAAAGCGCCACAGAACCCCACCTTGATCAATAAAGCTTTCATCTTATATTCGCAATATCCAGATTGCAATCTCAGTTTCTTGCTTGTTCTTCGTTTGCTCGCAGGAAACAGACCCTCGTGGTCAGGTTGATCGTGCTCCGGCGTGGTCAATAACCTCTCGGAGTTGGTTTAGCGATTGCTAAGGCGCGACGTCCTCGCACGTTCGTAGTCGGATCGTCAAAGTCGACTTCCCCCAAAGCGAAAACCAACATCTCATCGAAAGACGGGACACCTTTGCCTCTATCATGTGATCAAGTACATTAAGGGTAAAGAAAATGTAGTTGCCGATGCACTTTCACGCATATGCATGCTTGTCACTCAACTTGAGTTGAATGTTATTGGTTTTGAGCATATAAAAGACTTGTATGAGCATGATCCATCTTTTGCTATTCATTATGCTAAATGTTTGACGCATACTTCTTGGGAACAATATTACATCAAGGATGGTTATCTTATGAGAGCTAACAAACTGTGCATTCCCGAGTCTTCTCTTCGTTTGCTCCTTTTGCAAGAGGCTCATGGAGGCGGACTCATGGGACATTTCGGACGCGACAAGACATTCGCCACGCACTCCAACAACTATTTTTGGCCCAAGATGTTCCGCGACGTCTCACGCTTCACCACCCGATGCTATACATGTCGCAAAGCTAAGTCTAAAGCTCAATCTCATGGTCTTTACATGCCTCTTCCTATTCCTTATTAACCATGGGAAGACATTAGTATGGATTTTGTACTCGGTTTGCCTAGAACTCAAACTGGAAAGGATTCCGTATTTGTTGTTGTGGATCGATTTTCTAAGATGGCACATTTCATTCCTTGCAACAAGATAGACGATGCTTCACATGTTGCAAATCTCTTTTGTAGGGAAATCTTGCGCCTCCATGGAGTACCAAAGACAATCGTCTCCGACCGCGACGTCAAATTCTTGAGTTACTTTTGGAAGACGCTATGCGCCAAGCTCGGAATCAAGCTCTTGTTCTCATCCGCATACCATCCTCAAACCGACGGCCAAACGGAGGTGACGAACCGGACACTATCCACTCTACTTCGCGTGTTGATCAAGAAGAACATCAAGGAGTGGGAGGCGTGTCTACCCATCGCCGAATACGCCTACAACCGTGCAAAACATTCGACTACCGGCAAGTCCCCCTTCGAGGTCGTCTACGGCTTCAACCCGTTGTCACCATTGGACATTCTACCTCTCCCTCTACAAGAGCGCACCAACATGGATGCGAGTGCACGGACAAGCTACATCAAGAAGATGCATGAGGATACAAGGCACACCATCGAGCGCCAAGTACAACGACTAGCGTCCAAGCTCAACGTCAACAAGCAGCCCAAGACATTCAACATTGGAGACCTCGTGTGGCTACACCTTCGCAAAGACCGCTTCCCCAACGAACGCAAGTCCAAGCTTCTCCCTCGAGCCGACGGACCCTTCAAGGTGCTAGCACGCTACAACGACAACGCCTACAAGATTGAACTCCCACAAGACAAGTACACCGTGAGCGACATCTTCAACGTCAAAGACCTCTCGCCTTTCCATGGTGATGAAGATTTTGATCCGAGGTCGGATCTTTCCCAAGGGAGGGGAGATGATGCGGAGCATCCTTCCATCATCCCCATGGACTCTACATCGACACATCCAACCCCACGAGGACCCACGACGAGAGCTCGAGCACGTGCTATTCAATCCGAGGTTAACTCTCTCCTTGTTGAACTTCACTTTGACCCACTTGAGACATGGCTACTACCTCAAACGGAGATTGATGCAGGGCGGAACCCTACGTGGACGATCTTTCACGTTGGAGCGGATCCTACGGTGAATCACGAAGAACACGCGGAAGAACACGGGGAAATCACGGGGAGGAACGAGGGAAAACACTCAACCAACAAGGAATCGGTCACACAAATGCTAGATCAAAGAACACATAGAGTGGCACAAGATTCAAGATCAACAAAGGAAAGATACAAACGATAGCCGTTCTTCTCCGTGAGGAGGCCTTGATGGGGTCCACCCTAGAAGGGGGTCTTGAATCCGCTTGGGGGATCTTCTCCGTAGAGGTCCTGATCTCCGAGGAGAAGTAGCCAAGTGGATGAGCAAAGGCTCTCACACAAGAATATGAGCTAATCCAATGCTAACCCTAGAAAGAGGAAGGGGATGAAGTATATATAGTCTCGGGGGTGAAGGGGTACATGGGTCAAGTCCCGGATACACTGCACGCAGGCAGGGGAGGCCGGACGTCCGGGCGACGGGCCGGATGTCCGGGCCTTCGCGAGGCGCCGGATGTCCGGGCTATCCGGCCGGATGTCCGGGCTGTGGCGCCTGTTTCCGCAGAACCGGGTGAGGGGAGCCGGATTTCCGGGCTTCAGGCCGGATATCCGGGCTGGGGGCCGGATGTCCGGGCCCTGTAGACTTGGGCAACTTGGCCGAAGCTGAGGTAGAAGCTCCAGGGGCCGGATGTCCGGGGTCATGGCCGGATGTCCGGGGCCTGGAAGGAGATTTTGCTCGTTTCCGTTGGTTCTCTCCATCCATGGACTTGGCGGCTTGTCCGTCTTCACGTGCATCCTCGGGAGGTTCCCCTTGACACCTAATCATGCATAGCATATCGGACTTAGGTAGTAGCCATGTCTCGAGTGGATCATATGCGATATCAATAAGGAAGGAGGTCACCTCGTTCTCGAGAGCTCTAGCTCTAGCTCGTGTCATGGGTCCTCTTGGCTCTTGATGAGACGGTTGTGGATGCATGGGGATGATCGTGGCATGCTCCGCATCATCTCCCCCCCCCCCTTGGGAGAGATCCGACCTCGGATCAAAAGCTTCATCTCCATGGAATGGTGCGACGTCCTTGACGTTGAAAATGTCGCTCACGTTGTACTTGTCTCGAGGTAGGTCGATCTTGTAGGCGTTGTCGTTGTAGCGTGCTAGCACCTTGAAAGGTCCATCGGCTCGAGGGAGAAGCTTGGACTTGCGTTCTTTGGGGAAGCGGTCCTTGCGAAGGTGTAGCCACACGAGATCAGCAATGTTGAAGACGATGGGTTTCTTGTTGGCGTTGAGCTTGGTTGCTTGACGTTGTACTTGTCGCTCAATGGTGTGCCTTGTATCCTCGTGCATCTTCTTGATGTAGCTTGCTCGTTCACTTGCATCCGTGTTGGTGCGCTCTTGGAGAGGAAGGGGTAGAATGTCCAATGGGGACAACGGGTTGAAACCGTAGACGACCTCGAAGGGGGACTTGCCGGTAGTTGAATGTCTTGCACGGTTGTAGGCGTACTCGGCGATGGGTAGACATGCTTCCCACTCCTTGATGTTCTTCTTGATCAAAACACGAAGTAGAGTGGATAGTGTGCGGTTCTTCACCTCCATTTGGCCGTCGGTTTGAGGATGGTATGCCGAGGAAAACAAGAGCTTGATTCCGAGCTTGGCGCATAGGGTCTTCCAAAAGTAACTCAAGAACTTGACGTCACGATCGAAGACGATTGTCTTTGGTACGCCATGGAGTCGCAAGATTTCCCTACATAAGAGATTTGCAACATGTGAAGCATCGTCTATCTTGTTGCAAGGTATGAAATGTGCCATCTTAGAAAATCTATCCACAACAAAAAACACGGAATCCTTGCCATTTTGAGTCCTAGGCAAACCAAGTACAAAATCCATACTAATGTCTTCCCATGGTTGATATGGAATAGGAAGGGGCATGTAAAGACCATGAGATTGAGCTTTAGACTTAGCTTTGCGACATGTATAGCATCGGTTGGTGAAGCGTGAGACGTCGCGGAATATCTTGGGCCAAAAGTAGTTGTTGGAGAGCGTGGCGAATGTCTTGTCGCGTCCAAAATGTCCCATGAGTCCGCCTCCATGAGCCTCTTGCAAAAGGAGCAAACGAAGAGAAGACTCGGGAATGCAAAGTTTGTTAGCTCTCATAAGATAACCATCCTTGATGTAATATTGTTCCCAAGACGTATGCGTCAAACACTTAGCATAAGGAGAAGCAAAAGATGGATCATGCTCATACAAGTCTTTTATATGCTCAAAACCAATAACATCCAACTCAAGTTGAGTGACAAGCATGCATATGCGTGAAAGCGCGTCGGCAACTACATTTTCTTTACCCTTAATGTACTTGATCACATAAGGAAAAGATTCAATGAATTCACTCCATTTGGCATGACGCTTGTTTAATTTAGTTTGATCTTTGAGGTACTTAAGCGTTTCATGATCGGTATGGATGACAAACTCATGAGGTCTAAGGTAATGTTCCCAAACATGTAGCACACGCACTAAAGCATACAATTCTTTGTCATAGATGGGATAATTAAGTTGAGCACCGGATAGTTTTTCACTAAAATAAGCAATGGCTCGTTTTGCTTGCATCAAAACTCCGCCAATTCCGGTACCACTTGCATCACAATGAACCTCAAAAGTTTTGCCAAAATTGGGCAAAGCAAGAATTGGAGCATGAGTAAGCAAAGACTTGAGCTCATCAAAAGCGGTTGATTGCAAAGTTCCCCAAACAAAGGGAGTATTCTTCTTACTCAAGGCATGCAAAGGAGTGGCAATTGTGCTAAAATCTTTCACAAAGCGACGATAAAAACCCGCAAGACCAAGAAAACTTCGCACTTGTTGCAAATTAGTGGGTTGGGGCCACGTTTTAATTGCTTGAATTTTTGATTCATCCACATGGACACCCTTTGAGGATACTACAAAACCCAAGAAAACCACTTTGTCAACTCCAAAAGTGCATTTTTTCAAGTTTGCATAAAGACTTTCCTTTTGAAGAGTTTGCAACACAGATTTTACATGATTGATGTGCTCTTTCATTGTTTTGCTAAACACAAGAAGATCATCAAAGTAAACCACAACAAAGACTCCAATATAAGGACGAAGCACATGATGCATAAGACGCACAAAAGTACCGGGAGCTTCCGAAAGACCCATAGGCATCACTAACCATTCATATAAACCAAATTTGGTTTTGAAAGCAGTTTTCCATTCATCACCCTCTTGTATGCGGATTTGATAATAGCCACTTTTAAGATCAATTTTTGAGAAAAAGTTGGCTCCACTAAGTTCGTCAAGCATGTCATCTAAGCGAGGAATGGGATGCCTATATCAAACGGTAATAGCATTGATAGGTCTATAATCGGAACACAAGCGGAAACTTCCATCGGGCTTAGGCACAAGTATAACGGGAACGGCACAAGGGCTTAAGCTTTCACGTACATGACCGTTGTCGATTAGTTGTTGTACTTGCTGTTGAATCTCCTTGGTTTCTTCGAGATTGACTCGGTATGGAGCTTTGTTTGGTAGAGGCGCTCCGGGGATGAGGTCGATTCGATGCTCGATGCCTCGAAGAGGGGGTAGACCCGGAGGTAGCTCATCGGGAAAAACATCTTGAAATTCCTGCAAAAGAGATTGAAACACCAAAGGTAGCTCGTGAATGGTGTTAGTTTTTGGTTCTCCATCCTTGCACACAAGGACAAAGTGCATCACACTCGAAGGGTTCTCACACACTTCTCTCATCTCACTTTTGGTGGCAAATAAAATGAGGTTTTTCTCTCTAGGCGAAGAGTCGCTCAAATTTGGCTTGTGGCTCTCACTCACTTTTGGGTGGATCACTTTCTCACTCTTTTCTCTATGATGGGTGGCTTGTTTGTCGGCTATCACTTGACTAGGAGACATAGGTCATAGCACATATTCTTTCCCTTTCATCTTGAAGCTATAGTGATTGGTACGCCCATTGTGTATGACACCACGGTCGAATTGCCATGGTCGACCAAGAAGTAGGTGACAAACGGTCATTGGGACCACATCACACTCCAACGTGTCTTTGTATGCACCAATTTTGAAAGAGACTAGGACCGTATGCTCAACTCATATAGTGCCGGAGTCACTTAGCCATTGAACCTTGTAAGGGTGCGGGTGCTTCTTCTTTACCAATTGGAGCTTGGAGCATAGTTCTTCACTTGCCAAGTTGTGGCAACTACCTCCATCGATGATGACCTTGATGGACCTTCCATTGATGCCGGCTTTTGTGTGGAAGATGTGGCATCGTTGGTCTTCTTCTTGTTGATGTTGAAGAGTCAAGACCTTGGAGACAACGAGAGCGGGGCTCGAATCCTCATCACAAAAGACTTGATCATCTTCATCTTCGTTCACTTGCCGGTGCATGGCCACTTGCTCAAGAGCTTCCATCTCCTCTTCACTCATGGAGTCATATGTGCCATCGTCGTTGAGGATCATGGTGCGCTTGTTGGTGCATTCAGATGACTTGTGGCCTCGGCCGCCGCAAGTGAAACACTTGAAGGAGCTTGTCTTGATGGTCTCATCGGTCGGGGTAGAGGATGAAGCACGCGGCTTGAGGTTGCTTGTAGTAGGAGGAGGACGACTTGAACTTGTCGAAGTCTTCTTGTAACTTGACTTGTCGTCGTTTCTTGAAGAAAGCTTGGTCGAAGTAGATGTTGGAGTAGTCGTTGAAGCTTGGTTGTTGGAGAAGCCGTAGGTCTTGGATGAGTACTTGGCGTACTTGAAGTCATCTTGCACTTGGCGTTCCGCCTTTGTAGCTTGATGCACGAGCTCAATGAGGGTTGAGTATGGTTGGAAGTCGGCGATCTTCTTGATGGGATGATTGAGTCCATTCAAGAAACGTGCCATAGTTTGCTCATCATCTTCTTTGACATTGGCTCGAATCATGGCTATCTCCATTTCCTTGTAGTATTCTTCAACACTCTTTGTTCCTTGCTTGAGTAGTTGGAGTTTCTTGAAGAGGTCGCGGTTGTAGTAGGTTGGCACAAAAGCGTGCTCGCATGACATCCTTCATTTGAGCCCAAGTGGTGATTGGAGGTTCACCTCTTGCTTGTCGTCGCTCAATGATTTGTTCCCACCATATGAGCACATAGTCTTGGAACTCAAGTGATGCCATAGCGATTTTCTTCGCTTCATCGTAGTTTTGCAACCGGAAGATTTTGTCAACCTTCAATGCCCATGAGAGGTAGTCTTCGGGGTCATTGCTTCCATTGAACTTGGGCATGGTGAATTTTAGCTTGCCGTAGCGTTGCTCTTCATTGTGTTGTTGGCGATGTTGATGATGACGTCCTTGACGTGGATTGTAATCGTCTTCATGTTGCTCTTGGCGCGGAGGAAGACCATGATCAACTTGCCCTTGTTGAACTTGAGGTTGGGGTGGAGCTTGACGAGCTTGTGGAGGGGCTTGAGGAACTTGACGATGTACATGAGGTTGGTAGTTCCTCTCTTGGATTTCTTCTCGAAGGGCTTCCTCTTGATTGCGCCGTTCGCGATTGCGGTTGGCGAAGGCTCTACTTGATTCTTGAAGGGCACGTTGCGCCTCAAGAGCTTGCGCCTCACGTTGTTGTTGTTGAAGACGTTGAGCCTTGGCGTCTTGTTCGTCTTGGTGAAGACGTGCTCGTTCTTCCTCTTGTTGGCGACGAAGACGTTGTCGTTCTTGAGCTTGAGCAAAAGCCTCTTGGTTTGATTGAGGACGAGGAACTTGCTCTTGCGAATGCTTGTCATGTAGCAGGTTGCGAGATGCATGACGGTCTTGACGAGCGGCACGACGAAGAGTGTTCGAAGTAGGTGTACTTGAGTCGTAGAAGGTGTCGTCGGAGTGTCGACTCGAGCGGCTCCGTCTTGATGATGAAGAAGTTGAATGATGCCGGTTTCTCATCAAAGCGCGGATCTCGTCCATTCTTGCATCGTTCTCTTGCTTGTGAGCGTCGAACTTGTTGTCGAAGTAGTCTCTTGTACGTTGCTCGGAGAGTCGCAAGTCGGTGGCGAGGTTGTCGATGCGGTCGCTCATTGCTTGTTGTTCTTGTTGCAACGCTCTTTGTGCACCAAAGAGGTGGCTCTTGGTGACGTATGATGACATGTCGTCGTCTTGCTCGATGAAGAGTGGGTTGGTAGAGGTACTTGGCCTATCCATCATTCCAAGCAAAATGTGAGTGGTAGAACGGAAAAGAACTTATACCAATGTATCTTTGACCGATGTTGAAGATGAATCAAGTTCACTCAAATGCGGACAATGAAATAGCACTCTTGGTACCGATTCTTGTCGGTTCTCACACCTACACAAATAAAAGCTTATGGTGGAGCTCGGTTAGGATGGTGGCATAAAATTTGATGCAATTGTAAGTGAGACTCAATAATGTTGGAAATGATTCACAAATTTGCAAATGCAACAAGTAGACCAATAGCAAGATATGGTACACGAAAACACACACGCAAATAGATAATATGGGGTTATGCAACCAAGGATGAGCCAAAATGTGGAATACACCAAGATGCTCTTGTTGCACAACACTAGAGAGACGCTAGCACGATTGCACAATAGGCGGATACGAACTTGTGCACAACCTACTAAGCAAAAATGCAACGACTTCTATCCCAAGTATGCTATATGTATGGTGTTTCGATGTGTTGATCCAAGATGATCAAGTATGACAATCTTAATGTTGTATGATGCTATGGTTCTTTCTCATAAGCTCTTTGCTTATCTTTTTCTCTTTGCTTAAAAGCTTGATTGGCTCTTTCTCTTTTGAGCTCTTTTCTCATGCAAAACTTCACGAACCAAGATAGCAATTGTGTATGCGATGACAACTTTGTGACACACAAGTTGATGCTAAGATATGCACCACTTTGGTATGGTATGTATGCTATGGAGTATGATCACTAATGTGCACAAGTTACGTTGCCGGCAATACTCAATGGCTAGTCTCGATGGGTAAGCAACGCAAAAGATGGGCTATGATGGGTATCAATGCAATTGCAAGTAATGACAAAGATGTCGACGATGTTACCGTCCTTGGCTAAGATGAGCGGTGGTGATGTTGATGTTGAACCGTACCTAGATAGCCGAAACACAAAAGGATACGGAAAACCCCAACTCAAATTCTCAAGGCAAAATTTGGCAACATTGTTGGAATTGGTAGTGGGAAAGGCTATGGTGTTGTTATGCGGAAATGGTGTAGGTAAGTGGAAGTGTATGTGGGCACGGGACAAAATTTGGCGAAAGTTAGGCGGTGAACGGGGTGGTGGATGGGATTGTTGCTACCAGGGGCCGGATTTCCGGGCTGGAAGCCGGATGTCCGGGGCGCCGGATGTCCGGGCTGGTCGGGCCGGATGTCCGGGACGCCGGATGTCCGGGCTGCTCGGGCCTGATGTCTGTGCTCGATGAACACCGCGTGGAGAGGTCAAAATCGGTCAAAATTTGGGCGATTTTGTGGATGGAAATTGTGGAAAAGATGGGGAATGCTAGATCTACCTGCAACACACGAAATCCACGGATCAAATCCAACAAAACTTCATCACCCTAACAAATCACAAAAAAAATTTGGGGCTATTTTTGTGGGGAATTTTCGGAATTAGGACAAAAACAACAAAATCAAGCTAGAAAAAGAGGGGTAGGGGCTCCAATAACGTGATCAGCGTGGCTCTTGATACCATAGATGATGTAGGGCGGAAACCTACGTGGACGATCTTTCACGTTGGAGCGGATCCTACGGTGAATCACGAAGAACACGCGGAAGAACACGCGGAAATCACGGGGAGGAACGAGGGAAAACACTCAACCAACAAGGAATCGGTCACACAAATGCTAGATCAAAGAACACATAGAGTGGCACAAGATTCAAGATCAACAAAGGAAAGATACAAACGGTAGCCGTTCTTCTCCGTGAGGAGGCCTTGATGGGGTCCACCCTAGAAGGGGGTCTTGAATCCGCTTGGGGGATCTTCTCCGTAGAGGTCCTGATCTCCGACGAGAAGTAGCCAAGTGGATGAGCAAAGGCTCTCACACAAGAATATGAGCTAATCCAATGCTAACCCTAGGAAGAGGAAGGGGATGAAGTATATATAGTCTCGGGGGCGAAGGGGTACATGGGACAAGTCCCGGATACACTGCACGCAGGCAGGGGAGGCCGGACGTCCGGGCGACGGGCCGGATGTCCGGGCCTTCGCGAGGCGCCGGATGTTCGGGCTATCCGGCCGGATGTCCGGGCTGTGGCGCCTGTTTCGGCAGAACCGGGTGAGGGGAGCCGGATTTCCGGGCTTCAGGCCGGATATCCGGGCTGGGGGCCGGATGTTCGGGCTTGGACGCCGGATGTCCGGGCCCTGTAGACTTGGGCGACTTGGCCGAAGCTGAGGTAGAAGCTCCAGGGGCCGGATGTCCGGGTCATGGCCGGATGTCCGGGGCCTGGAAGGTGATTTTGCTCGTTTCCGTTGGTTCTCTCCATCCATGGACTTGGCGGCTTGTCCGTCTTCGCGTGCATCCTCGGGAGGTTCCCCTTGACACCTAATCATGCATAGCATATTGGACTTAGGTAGTAGCCATGTCTCGAGTGGATCATATCCGATATCAATAAGGAAGGAGGTCACCTCGTTTTCGAGAGCTCTAGCTCTAGCTCGTGTCATGGGTCCTCTTGGCTCTTGATAAGACGGTTGTGGATGCATGGGGATGATCGTGGGATGCTCCGCATCAGAGATGCTTTGTGTGCTCAGGTACCAGGTAAGCAACCAAGGAGAAGGAACGGTGCAAGACGGACATCAAGATCAAGGAAGCATTCGACCCAACCTGGAGGGACCGGTACAACCGCCCCACAACCGGCCGGGCGGAACAACCGGCCTACTACCGGCCGGGCGGAACAACCGCCCCACAACCGGCCGGGCGGAACAACCGCCCCACAACCGGCCGGGCGGAACAACCGGACGCTATTCGGTGATCAAGCGGTGCAAGGCCGGTACAGCACCGGATGTACCGGTAAAACCCAAATGACCGGAACTACCGGCCCCACGACCGGTACAACCACTGGGGACCCCGACTCCCAGCTGCAGAAGCTAACACCTGACCCCGGCGGTAGTACCGCCTTCCTCGACCGGTACTTCCGCTCCCCCTGGATCGCCAGCGGTACAACCGCCCCCTCGACCGGAACAACCGGCCTGTCTGCGCACAGGGCTCGGGCATGAGGCCCATGTACCCCTTCACTTCGCCCCCATTTGCACTAAGACTATAAATAGAACTCCCCCACCTCCTAATTAGGGTTAGCATTGGTTTAGCTCATGTTTGTGTGAGAGCCTTGCTCATCCAGTTGGTTACTTCTCCTCGGAGCTCAGGACCTCCATGGAGAAGATCCCCCAAGCGGATTCAAGACCCCCTTCTAGGGTGGACCCCATCAAGACCTCCTCAAGGAGATGAACGGCTACTCGTGTATCCTTACCTTTGTTGATTGTGGATCATATGTATCTCTTTGTGTTCGGTGATCTAGCACTTGTGTGATTGATTCCTTGTTGGTTGAGTGATTTCTCTCTCATTTCCTCCGTCTTTCCCTTTGTTCTTCCGCGTGTTCTTCGTGATTCCCCGTAGGATCCACTCCAAACGTGAAAGATCATCCACATAGGGTTCGGCCCTACATCAAGTTTTCTTGGACTTGCTGGTTTCTATAGGCGTTTTGTGAGAGATTTTAGCACCATTGCTGCACCTCTCAATGAGCTTACAAAGAAGGATGTGCCTTTTGTTTGGGGTACCGCACAGGAAGAAGCCTTCACGGTATTGAAAGATAAGTTGACACATGCTCCTTTACTCCAACTTCCTGATTTTAATAAGACTTTTGAGCTTGAATGTGATGCTAGTGGAATTGGATTAGGAGGTGTGTTATTACAAGATGGCAAACCTGTTGTTGCATACTTTTCTGAAAAATTGAGTGGGCCTAGCTGATAGAGGCAAAGGTGTCCCGTCTTTCGATGAGATGTTGGTTTTCGCTTTGGAGGAAGTCGACTTTGACGATCCGACTACGAACATGCGAGGACGTCGCGCCTTAGCAATCGCTAAACCAACTCCGAGAGGTTATTGACCACGCCGGAGCACGATCAACCTGACCACGAGGGTCTGTTTCCTGCGAGCAAACGAAGAACAAGCAAGAAACTGAGATTGCAATCTGGATATTGCGAATATAAGATGAAAGCTTTATTGATCAAGGTGGGGTTCTGTGGACGCCTTAGTCTGGTCGTTGAACACAAACGGCACGCGAAGTTGCAGCTATGGCGAACTTTTAATCTAAACAAAACCCAAGGTCTAAACGGTGCCCTAAGGGCTGTATATATGGAGGAAGAGGGGGAATTTCGTGGCCCTTGGTGGAGGGGTCCAAATCAACCCTATCTCTTGTTTCCCACACATACGGACTCTAAAAATAGCCTATACTTGTGTATTTCGAAATTACAAGGGCCTGGCCCACTAATAAGGTAACGCAGCACCTAGAATAGCCTCGGACGACATTTAGGAAGTAGCATCTTGTATATTTCGTCCAAGGCTTCATGCACCCATTATGGTGGCTTCAAAGTCCTGAAATCATCACTTGTAACTCCGTTTGTTCCCCTTGCATGGCATTATGTCCATGCTTGTTCTTGCTCCCATGTCCATCCTTCTCCAAGCTAGGGCCTTCATTTGTAAGCAAAACAAATGTATCCACTTTAGGCAGCATCATATTCTCATGAACATTAGAATCATTACCAAGAAACGAAAGTACGATAATTTAATTGGCGCATGAGCTCTAGTAATTGGTCCAAGATATGTAGCAAGAGGGGTTGTGGGTGTAACAATGGTATTGATGTCCTCATCATCCTCCCTTCTTGAAATGAAGTTGTCCTCGACGGAAGCTCATATTCCTCACCCAAATAAGGCTTCAAATCTGCAATGTTAAAAGTGGGACTAACCCCAAAATCTGCAGGCAGCTCAAGTTTATATGCATTATCATTTATTTCTCTATCACCTTAAATGGACCATCAAGACGTGGCATTAGCTTTGATTTGCAAATTAGAAACCTATCCTTACATAAATGTAACCAAACAAGATCTCCAGGTGCAAAGACAACATGTTTTCTACCGTTATCTCCAGCACTTTTATATTTAGCATTCATACGCTCAATGTTTTCCTTAGTTATCTCATGCATTTTTAAAATCAATTCAGCACGTTCTTTAGCATCAAAATTAACCTTCTCCGAAGATGGAAGAGGCAACAAATCAATAGGTGCACGAGGTAGGAAGCCATACACAATTTCAAAAGGGCACATCTTAGTAGTAGAATGCAATGAACGATTATAAGCAAATTCAATATGAGGCAAGCATTCTTCCCACATTTTCTTATTATTCTTCAAAACAACCCTAAGCATAGTAGACAATGTTCTATTGACTACTTCAGTTTGTCCATCGGTTTGGGGTGACAAGTAGTGCTAAAAGCAGTTTAGTCCCCAACTTAGCCCATAAACATCTCCAAAAGTGGCTAAGAAATTTAGTATCACGATCTGAAACAATAGTATTTGGCACACCATGCAAGCGAATAATTTCACGAAAGAACAAATCAACAACATTAACAAGATCATCGCTTTTTGACATGGTATAAAGTGTGCCATTTTCGAGAATCTATCCACGACAACAAATATGCTATCCTCCCTTCTTTGTTCGAGGTAAACCTAAAACAAAGTCCATAGATATATCCTCCCAAGGAACACTAGGCACAGGCAAAGGCATATATAAACCATGAGGATTGAGTCGTGACTTAGCTTTTTGACATGTAGTGCAGCGAGAAACAAAACGCTCAACATCCCGTCTCATCTTTGGCCAAAAGAAATGTGTAGCAAGTATATCCTCCGTCTTCTTGACGCCAAAGTGTCCCATTAATCCTCCTCCATGCGCCTCCTGCAACAACAAAAGACGAACAGAGCTAGCAGGAACGCATAGCTTGTTAGCACGGAACACAAAACCATCATTAATAACGAACTTGTTCCATGTTCTTCCTTCTTTACAATTCTGCATTACATCTTTAAAATCAGCATCATGCACATATTGATCTTTGATGGTCTCCAAACCAAATATTTTGAAGTCAAGTTGTGAAAGCATAGTATATCGACGAGACAAAGCATCAGCAATAACATTTTCTTTACCCTTCTTGTGTTTAATGACATAAGGGAAAGTCTCAATGAATTCAACCCATTTAGCATGTCTACGATTCAGTTTAGCTTGACTTTTAATATGTTTCAAAGATTCATGATCGAATGTATAACAAATTCTTTGGGCCATAAATAATGTTGCCATGTCTCTAAAGTCCGAACAAGAGCATATAATTCTTTGTCATAAGTAGAATAGTTCAGACTAGGCCCACTCAATTTTTCGTAAAAGTATGCAACAGGTTTGCCATCTTGTAATAACACACCTCCTAATCCAATTCCACTAGCATCACATTCAAGCTCAAAAGTCTTATTAAAGTCAGGAAGTTGGAGTAAAGGAGCATGTGTCAACTTATCTTTCAATACCGTGAAGGCTTCTTCCCATGCGGCACCCCAAACAAAAGGCACATCCTTCTTTGTAAGCTCATTGAGAGGTGCAGCAATGGTGCTAAAGTCTCTCACAAAACGCCTATAGAAACCAGCGAGTCCAAGAAAACTCCTCACTTGTGTGACCGTTTTGGGCTGCGGCCAACTCTCAATAGCTTCAATCTTGGCTTTATCAACTTCAATTCCCTGTGGAGTAACAACATAGCCAAGAAAAGATACTCGGTCGGTGCAAAAGGTGCACTTCCCAAGGTTACCAAACAAACGTGCATCACGAGAGCATTAAAACAGCACGTAAATGTTCCAAATGTTCTTCCAAAGATTTGCTATAAATCAGTATATCATCAAAGTAAACTACCACAAATCGTCCAATGAAAGCACGAAACTTCGCTCATTAATCTCATGAAAGTACTAGGTGCATTAGTTAACCCAAAAGGCATGACTAACCACTCATATAATCCAAACTTAGTTTTAAATGCTGTTTTCCATTCATCTCCCAATTTCATACGAATTTGATGGTATCCACTACGTAAATCAACTTTGGAGAATATTGTAGAGCCACTCAATTCATCAAGCATATCATCTAGCCTAGGAATAGGATGACGATAACGAATAGTAATATTATTAATGCCTCTACAATCAACACACATACGCCGACGCACCATCCTTTTTAGGCACTAGTATAATAGGAACAGCACAAGGACTAAGAGATTCGCAGATATAACCTTTGTCGAGCAGCTCCTGTACTTGACGATAATCTCCTTCGTCTCCTCCGGATTGGTACGGTATGGTGCACGGTTGGGTAGCGATGCACCGGGAATTAAGTCAATTTGATGCTCAATCCCTCGAATAGGTGGTAATCCGGTGGCACGCCTTGTGGGAAGACGTCGCGAACTCCCTGCAAAATGTTATTGACAGCAGGGGGCAAAGAGGAAGGCACGTCCTTGAATGAAAATAATGCCTCTTTGCACACAAAAGCATAGCAAACAGATTTGCTAGAATCTAGCTCATCAATATCCGATTTGGTGGCAAATAAACATGCACTTTTCAGTTTAATTTCAGAAGCAACATTAGATGGTTTATTATTAAGCTTCATTTGTTGCTCAAATTCTTTTGCCACAATCTGATTTTCACTCTTATTTTTCTCCTGTTTTGCTTTATTAGCTCTATTAATATCATCTTTCAAAATGGAATCAGGAGTCATAGGAAGCAAAGTAATATTTTTATCCTTGTGAACAAGAGTATACTGATTGTTTCTACCATGGTGTACAGAATTTTTATCAAATTGCCATGGTCTACCAAGTAATAAGGAACATGCTTGCATAGGTACCACATCACAATCAACATAATCAGCATATGTAGAGATACTAAAATACACACTAACAAAGACGTGTTACCTTAACCTTGCCGCTGTTGTTGAACCATTGGATGTAGTAAGGATGTGGATGTGGTCTTGTGGTGAGAGAAAGCTTCTCCACCATATCCATGCTAGCCAAGTTGTTGCAGCTCCCTCCATCTATGATGACGCTGAATAGAATGTTCCTTCACAACTCCCTTTGTATGGAACAAGTTATGCCTCTGATTTTGCTCAGCTTGTGTAACCTGCACACTCAAAACACGTTGAGCAACTAAACATTCATACTGTCGGCATCTTCACAGCCATGTATTGCGCCTCATGATCGAATCATCTCCACCGTGTTCTTCATGTGTAATAAGAGCCAAAGTCTCTTCATCATAGTCACTAGCAGACTCATACCCACCATCCTCAGAGCAATCATCACACGCTGAGATTGGCATTCTCTCATAAAATGTCCTCTTCCCTTACAACGACGACAAATAATATCACTTGTGTGCCCTGTTGACGCCATGGAAGAAGAGCTCTGTAGGCCCAGCAGGTGTACTCTTGGCGAGATAGTGGTGGTTGTGCCTGCTTTCTTGTATCACGGTTGGAGGTGGCAGCCACGGAGGTGCGGTGTAGTAGAATGTGTGGAAGTAGATGATGCACATGGTGTCCATGATGAAGGTCGACCTGCAGAAAAGTTAGTCGCGCCAAGGCACATCGATCCTGCACTTCACGCTCAGCTTTACAAGCAAGATGGAATAATCGAGTGATATTATTATAATCCTTGTAGTCTAGAATGGTCTGAATCTTTCTATTTAATCCACCCGAAAAGCGTGCAAGCATAGCTTCATTCTCCTCAACAATACCACATCTAATCAAGCCAGTTTGTAATTCCCGATAATATTCTTCACCGAATTTTTCCTTGTCTTAAGCGCTGCAATTTTTGAAGTAATTCACGTTGATAATATGGTGGAACCCAACGAGTACGCATAGCAGTTTTCAAAGCAGCCCAAGTAGCTGGAACAGGATATAATCTACAATGTTCGACCACCAAACACATGCAAAGCTAGTGAAAGCACAAACAGAAGCAGAACACGTCTCTCCTCAGGATATTGTAAACATGTAAATCGTTGTTCAGTTTCTAACTCCCAAGTAAGATATATATCAGGAACATATCTACCCTCAAATGGTGGAATATTCAATTTCAGTTTAGGGAGATGGTCATGATCTCGTACCTAAAGGGGAGCCCGAACATTGCCATTATTTGCATGTGGACGACCTGGTGGTTGTGGTGCTGGTGGTTGCACGTAGTTCTGATGTTGATCAACCTCATCCTCGTAATCTCTCACATAATCATCCTCCGCCACCGCAGCAGCAGGAGCCACAGAAGTATCAACAGCAGCACCAGCAGCTTGGCCAGGCTGAAGAGGGACACGGGAAGCTCGGCGGAGGGCTGTTTCGCGATGTGGAGGTAGTCCTTGTTGTTGTAGTAGAGATGCATTAGGTGCCGCCGATGGTGGTGGTGGTAGACGCGCGAGCAATTCATTAAACTTGTTATCGAGCTTTGTTTCGAACGCCTTCTCAATGCCATCTATCTTCTCCATGGCCTCTTCAAATCTATTTAGCACATCTTCCACCTGCCCACTCATCATTTGTTGAAACTTATCATGTAGCGCTTTGTTTGTCATGTTCTCCCGATCACCACGTCGGCTTGTGATCCTACCGTGGTTAGCAGCAATAGAAACACACAAGAATATGATTGACGGACTACTAGGAAGTGGTGGTGGTGGTGTGGTGGACGATCACAAATCAGTCAAGCAAATCTCAAATTCTTACCAGTTCTTACCCAAAGAAGAAAGCGGTGATCGGCAACCGATGTAGTCAAAGCTCTCAAAGCTTGGATAGAGCGATTACTGTGGAGAGTCAAACGCACGACGTAGATGTATGTGGAGCTGGGAAGGCTTATAATATGGTAGCAAAAGGGTCAGCAATAATCAATTCAGAGATGCAAAGTTGAATAAACGCTCAACGACGCAGATCAGGTCTGGTCCTAGGCTAGACCGTGCTAGAGACGCGAGCCTAGAACACTAACAAAATCACGGCGCTACACGTAAACAATGGAAAAGCACACTGGAATTTTTTTTCTTTTCGCTTTTTTTTGCGCTGCTTTTTTTTTGCGAAAAATCACTATAATGGCGAGTGTCTCAAAACTCTTCCAGTGTCAAACCGCGGGATGGGCACGAATTTTTTCGACCAAAAAATTTTTTTTTGATTGCCGGACCCAAAAAGCTGAAACGGGTCAAAAAACTTTCTATAACGGCGACTGTCTCAATACACTTAGAAACACCTAAAATAGGATAGCCGAAATTTTTTCGACAAGTGCGTTTTCGGAAAATTTTGGGCCTAAGCGGAGGGTGGTTTTTTCGACCAATTTTTTTTCGAAACCTACTCCGGCAAGGAAACACGAATCGGAAACTAGATGGATCTCGAAAACAAACCTAATATGCAAGGAACTCGGATTGGTGGTGGATATATGGTGGTGGTATATGGCAGCGGTGGTGGTAGCGGTGGTAGTATATGGATATGGATCAGTGGTGGTATATGGACACGGATTGGTGGTGGTCTATGGATACGGATTCGGAGCGGTGGTGGTAGGTGGCAGGGGCGATGATGATGGTGCGCTGGCGACGTGACAACTTATGACCAGAACTCGAAACTCTAAAAGAGTAGACTCTAAAACCAGCAACTAGACACGACGATGCACCCACAAATTCAACAAAGCAAAACCCTAAAAAGATTATGCAAAGGCTCAGATTGGTTCGGATATGATGAACTAACCCTAATTTTTTTGTGGCTTTTTCGTGGACAATAGGTATGAAGAACACACTCGATCTAAACTACGAAAAACTATAAAATCTCACCGAGCAACCTGGAAATCTGATACCACTTGATAGAGGCAAAGGTGTCCCGTCTTTCGATGAGATGTTGGTTTTCGCTTGCAGGAAGTCGACTTTGACGATCCGACCACGAACGGCGAGGACGCCGCGCCTTAGCAATCGCTAAACCAACTCCGAGAGGTTATTGACCACGCCGAGCACGATCAACTCGACCACGAGGGTCATTTCCTGCGAGCAAACGAAGAACAAGCAAGAAACTGAGATTGCAATCTGGATATTGCGAATATAAGATGAAAGCTTTATTGATCAAGGTGGGGTTCTGTGACGCCTTAGTCTGGTCGTTGAACACAAACGAAGTACGCGAAGTTGCAGCTATGGCGAACTTTTAATCTAAACAAAACCCAAGGTCTAAACGGTGCCCTAAGGGCTGTATATATGGAGGAAGAGGGGGGGAATTTCGTGGCCCTTGGTGGAGGGGTCCAAATCAACCCTATCTCTTGTTTCCCACACATACGGACTCTAAAAATAGCCTATACTTGTGTATTTCGAAATTACAAGGGCCTGTCCCACTAATAAGGTGACGCAGCACCTAGAATAGCCTCGGGACGACATTTATGAAGTAGCATCTTGTATATTTCGTCCAAGGTTTCATGCACCCATTATGGTGGCTTCAAAGTCCTGAAATCATCACTTGTAACTCCGTTTGTTCCCCTTTGCATGGCATTATCTCCATGCTTGTTCTTGCTCCCATGTCCATCCTTCTCCAAGCTAGGGCCTTCATTTGTAAGCAAAACAAATGTATCCAATTTAGGCAGCATCATATTCTCATGAACATTAGAATCATTACCAAGAAACGAAAGTACCTGATAATTTAATTGGCGTGCGCGAGCTCTAGTAATTGGTCCAGTATATGTAGCAGTAGGGGCTGTGGGTGTAACAATGGTATTGATGTCCTCATCACTAGCCTGAATTATTCTACTTATGATATAGAATTATATGCTCTTGTTCGGACTTTAGAGACATGGCAACATTATTTATGGCCCAAAGAATTTGTTATACATTCTGATCATGAATCTTTGAAACATATTAAAAGTCAAGCTAAACTGAATCGTAGACATGCTAAATGGGTTGAATTCATTGAGACTTTCCCTTATGTTATTAAACACAAGAAGGGTAAAGAAAATGTTATTGCTGATGCATTGTCTCATCGCTATACAATGCTTTCACAACTTGACTTCAAAATATTTGGTTTGGAGACCATCAAAGATCAATATGTGCATCATGCTGATTTTAAAGATGTATTGCAGAATTGTAAAGAAGGGAGAACATGGAACAAGTTCGTTATTAATGATGGCTTTGTGTTCCGTGCTAACAAGCTATGCATTCCTGCTAGCTCTGTTCGTCTTTTGTTGTTGCAGGAGGCGCATGGAGGAGGATTAATGGGACACTTTGGCGCGAAGAGAACGGAGGACGTACTTGCTACACATTTCTTTTAGCCAAAGATGAGACGGGATGTTGAGCGTTTTGTTGCTCGCTGCACTAAATGTCAAAAAGCCAAGTCACGACTCAATCCTCATGGTTTATATATGCCTTTGCCTGTTCCTTGGGAAGATATATCTATGGACATTTGTTTTAGGTTTACCTCAAACAAAGAAGGGGAGGGATAGCATATCTGTTGTCGTGGATAGATTCCCGAAAATGGCACACTTTATACCATGTCATAAAAGCGATGATGTTGTTAATGTTGCTGATTTGTTCTTTCGTGAAATTATTCGCTTGCATGGTGTGCCAAATACTATTGTTTTAGATCATGATACTAAATTTCTTAGCCACTTTTGGAGATGTTTATGGGCTAAGTTGGGGACTAAACTGCTTTTTAGTACTACTTGTCACCCCCAAACGGATGGACAAACTGAAGTAGTCAATAGAACATTGTCTACTATGCTTAGGGCTGTTTTGAAGAATAATAAGAAAATGTGGGAAGAATGCTTGCCTCATATTGAATTTGCTTATAATCGTTCATTGCATTCTACTACTAAGATGTGCCCTTTTGAAATTGTGTATGGATTCCTACCTCATGCACCCATTGATTTGTTGCCTCTTCCATCTTCGGAGAAAGTTAATTTTGATGCTAAACAACATGCTGAATTGATCTTAAAAATGCATGAGTTAACTAAGGACAACATTGAGCGTATGAATGCTAAATATAAACTTGCTGGAGATAAGGGTAGAAAACATGTTGTCTTTGCACCTGGAGATCTTGTTTGGTTACATTTGTGATGAGGACATCAATACCATTGTTACACCCGCAGCCCCTACTGCTACATATACTGGACCAATTACTAGAGCTCGCACACGCCAATTAAATTATCAGGTACTTTCGTTTCTTGGTAATGATTCTAATGTTCATGAGAATATGATGCTGCCTAAATACAAATGAAGGGCCTAGCTTGGAGAAGGATGGACATTGGAGCAAGAACAAGCATGGAGATGATGCCATGCGCAAGGGGAACAAGAACGGAGTTACAAGTGATGATTCCAGGACTTTGAAGCCACCCTAATGAGTGCATGAGGCCTTGGAAGAAATATACAAGATGCCACTTCATAATATTCGTCCATAGGCTATTCTAGGTGCTGCGTCACCTTATTATTGGGCCAGGCCCATGTAATTTCGAAATACTTAAGTATAGGCTGTTTTTAGAGTCCGTATGTGTGGGGAAACAAGAGTTAGGGTTGGTCTCGGACCCCTCCCTCAAGGGCCACGAAATTCCCTCCTCTTCCTCCATATATACTGCCCTTAGTGCGTCGTTTAGACTTTGGGTTTTGTTTAGATTAAAAGTTCGCCATAGCTGCAACTTCGCGTACTTCGTTTGTGTTCAACGACCAGACAAAGGCGTCACAGAACCCCACCTTGATCAACAAAGCTTTCATCTTATATTCGCAATATCCAGATTGCAATCTCAGTTTCTTGCTTGTTCTTCATTTGCTCGCAGGAAACAGACCCTCGTGGTCAGGTTGATCGTGCTCCGGCGTGGTCAATAACCTCTCGGAGTTGGTTTAGCGATTGCTAAGGCGCGACGTCCTCGCATGTTCGTAGTCGGATCGTCAAAGTCGACTTCCTCCAAAAGCGAAAACCAACATCTCATCGAAAGACGGGACACCTTTGCCTCTATCAATTTGCGTAAGGATAGGTTTCCTAATTTGCGCAAATCAAAGCTAATGCCACATGCTGATGGTCCATTTAAGGTGTTAGAGAAAATAAATGATAATGCCTATAAACTTGAGCTGCCTGCAGATTTTGGGGTTAGTCCCACTTTTAACATTGCAGATTTGAAGCCTTATTTGGGTGAGGAAGATGAGCTTCCGTCGAGGACGACTTCATTTCAAGAAGGGGAGGATGATGAGGACATCAATACTATTGTTACACCCACAGCCACTACTGTTACATATAATGGACCAATTACTAGAGCTCACAAGACGCCAATTAAATTACTGTACTTTCGTTTCTTGGTAATGATTCTAATGTTCATGAGAATATGATGCTGCCTAAATTGGATACATTTGTTTTGCTTACAAATGAAGGGCCTAGCTTGGAGAAGGATGAACATTCGAGCAAGAACAAGCATGGAGTTGATGGCATGCGCAAGGGGAACAAGAACAGAGTTACAAGTGATGATTTCAGGACTTTGAAGCCACCATAAGGAGTGAATGAAGCCATGGACGAAATATACAAGATGCCACTTCATAAATTTCGTCCAGAGGCTATTCTAGGTGCTGCGTCACCTTATTATTGGGCAAGGCCCATGTAATTTCGAAATACATAAGTATAGACTGTTTTTAGAGTCCGTATGTGTGGGGAAACAAGAGATAGGGTTGGTTTCGGACCCCTTCCCAAGGGCCACGAAATTCCCCCCTCTTCCTCCATATATACAGCCCTTAGGGCACCGTTTAGACTTTGGGATTTGTTTAGTTAAAAGTAGGCATTGCAACATCGTGTACTTCGTTTGTGTCCAACGAACAGACCAAGGCCGCTTACGGATCCCCACCATTATCAATACTTCATATATATATTCGCAATATTCAGATTGCTTTATTATATTCTTGCTTGTTCTTTGATTGCGTGCAGGAATAGACCTTCGTGGTCAGGCTGATTGTGCTTCCAGCATCGTCAATAACCTCGGGAGATTGGTTTAGCGATTGCTAAGGCACAACGTCGTGCACGTTCGTAGTCGGATCGTCAAAGTCGACACCACCAAATCGATAGTTATCATCTCATCGAAAGATCGGGACACCCTCGCCTCTGTCATTTTGGAAGATGTGGTGGAAGGTGGGGTGGTGGTGGTGGTTAAACTGAAGAATTTCAGTTTCGTCAGGGTTTCACGGACGTCCGGTTTTTCCGGGGGTCCGACCGTTCCTGGGGCTCCGGACGTCCGTAAAGCGTCGGTCGTCCGACGTGGTCGGGGTCAACGCGAGTTGGGCCTACGCGATTTTGAGGTGGAAGAAGATGGTGAGGTCAAAATTGAGCGGATTGATGGGTGGAAAAGGGTGGGGAGGGTGGGAAGAGCTAGATCCACAGGTGGCAACTCAAATCCATGGACCAAATGCAACAAAATCTCAACTCACCAACAAATTACAAAAAAAAATTGGGGCTATTTTTGGTGGGGAATTTTCGGATTTAGGACAAAAACAACAAAATCAAGCTAGAAAACATGGGGTAGGGGCTCCAAAAACGTGATCAATGTGGCTCATGATACCATAGATGATGTAGGGTGGAACCCTAATCGGAGATCTTTCACGTTTGGAGGGGATCCAACGGGGAGAGCCCGACGAACAAGCGGAAGAACACAAGGAAAAACACACAATTGGAACACTAAACCGACAAGTTTCGATTACACAAGGGCTAGATCACCGAACACATAAGGTAGCACAAGATTCAAAATCAACAAAGGAAAGATACACGACTAACCGGTCTTCTCCGTGAGGAGGTCTTGATGGGGTCCACCCTAGAAGGGGGTCTTGAATCCTCTTGGAAGGATCTTCTCCGAGGAGGCGCGATCTCCGAGGAGAAGTGATGCGGAGCATCCCACGATCATCCCCGTGCATCCACAACCGTCTCATCAAGAGCCAAGAGGACCCATGACACGAGCTAGAGCTAGAGCTCTCGAGAACGAGGTGACCTCCTTCTTATTGATATCGCATTTGATCCACTCGAGACATGGCTACTACGTAAGTCCGATATGCTATGTATGATTAGGTGTCAAGGGGAACCGCCCGAGGAGGCACGTGGGGACGGACAAGTCCCCAAGTACAAGGATGAAGGAACACGACGAGAGGAACCGGAGAAGTCTGCTCAGCCCGGACATCCGGCCCCATGCCCCGGACATCCGGCTCTTCCTGAAGCCCCGGATATCCGGCCCCTTCGCCCGGAAATCCGGCCCCTCCATCACCGAATGCACCTGGAAGACCCAGACCAGCCCGGACATCCGGCCTCCCCACCCGGACATCCGGCCCGTCCAGAAGCCCCGGAAATCCGGCCTCTCGCCCGGAAATCCGGCTCCATTCACCCGGTTGATGCGGAGCATCCCACGATCATCCCCATGGACCTACAACCGTCTCATCAAGAGCCAAGAGGACCCATGACACGAGCTAGAGCTAGAGCTCTCGAGAACGAGGTGACCTCTTTCCTTATTGATATCACATATGATCCACTCGAGACATGGATACTACCTAAGTCCGATATGCTATGCATGATTAGGTGTCAAGGGGAACCTCCCGAGGATGCACGTGAAGATGGACAAGCCGCCAAGTACAAGGAGGAAGAACCACGACGAGAGGAACCGGAGGAGTCTGCCCAGCCCGGACATCCGCCCCATGCCTGGACATCCGGCTCTTCTCGACGCCCGGATATCCGGCCCGTCGCCCGAAATCCGCCCCCATCACCGAATGCACCTGAGATGCCCAGACCAGCCCGGACATCCGGCCTCCCCGCCGGACATCCGGCCCGTCCCGAAGCCCCGGATATCCGGCTCCCCAGCCCGGAAATCCGGCGCCCCCCTCCCGGTTCTGCTGAAACGGCCGCTCTAGCCCGGACATCCGGGCTGAGAGCCCGGACATCCGGCGCCTCGCGAAGGCCCGGACATCCGGCCCGACGCCCGGACGTCCGGCCTCCCCTGCCTGCGCGCAGTGTCTCAGGGCCATGTCCCTTGTACCCCTTCGCCCGAGACTATATATACTTGATCCCCTCCTCTTTCTAGGGTTAGCTTTGGATTAGCTCATGTTTAGGTGAGAGAGCCTTTGCTCATCCACTTGGCTACTTCTCCTCGGAGATCAGGACCTCTACGGTGAAGATCCCCAAGCGGATTCAAGACCCCCTTCTAGGGTGGACCCCATCAAGACCTCCTCTCGGAGAAGAACGGCTACTCATGTATCCTTACCTTTGTTGATCTCGAATCTTGTGCCACTCTATGTGTTCGATAATCTAGCGCTTGTGTGATTGATTTCTTGTCGGTTGAGTGCATTCTCTCTCGTTTTCCCCGTGTTTTCCCTCGTGTTCTTCCGCGTGTTCCTCGTGTTTCCCCGTAGGATCCGCTCCAACGTGAAAGATCGCCCATGTAGGGTTCCGCCCTACATCATCTATGGTATCATGAGCCACGTTGATCACGTTATTGGAGCCCCTACCGCTCTTTTTCTAGCTTGATTTTGTTGTTTTTGTCCTAATTTCGAAAATTCCCCACAAAAATAGCCCCAAAAAAATTTTGTGATTTGTTAGTGTGATGAAATTTTGTTGGATTTGATCCGTGGATTTTGGTGTGTTGCAGGTAGATATAGCTTTTCCCTATCTTTTCCCCAATTTTCATCCACAACATCGCCCAAATTTGACCGGTTTTGGCATCTCCCCGCGGTGTTCGTCGTGCCCGGACGTCCGGCCTGAGCAGCCCGGACATCCGGCAGCCCGGACATCCGGCCCGATCAGCCCGGACATCCGGCGCCCCGGACATCCGGCTCCTAGCCCGGATTTCCAGCCCCTGGTAGCATCCATCCCTTCCACCACCCCGATCACCGCCTACCTTTCGCCAAATTTTGTCCCGTGCCCACACACACTTCCATACACCTCCACCATTTCCGCATTACGCCACCATAGCCTTTCCCATTTCCAATTCCAACCGCGTTGCCAACTTTTGCCTTGAGAATTTGAGTTGTGGTTTTCCGTATCCTTTTGTGTTTCGGCTATCTAGGTACGGTGCAACATCAACATCACCACCGCTCATCCTCGCCAAGGACGGTAACATCGTCGACACCTTTGTCATTACTTGCAATTGCATTGATAACCATCATAGCCCATCTTTTGCGTTGCTTACCCATCGAGACTAGCCATTGAGTATTGCCGGCAACATGACTTGTGCACATTAGTGATCATACTCCATAGCATACATACCATACCAAAGTGGTGCATATCTTAGCATCAACTTGTGTGTCACAAAGTTGTCATCGCATACAAAATTGCTATCTTGGTTCGTGAAGTTTTGCATGAGAAAAGAGCTCAAAAGAGAAAGAGCCAATCAAGCTTTTAAGCAAAGAGAGAAAGATAAGCAAAGAGCTTATGAGCAAGAACCATAGCATCATAAAACATTAAGATTGTCATACTTGATCATCTTGGATCAATACATCGAAACACCATACATATAGCATACTTGGGATAGAAGTCGTTGCATTTTGCTTAGTAAGTTGTGCACAAGTTCAGTATCCGCCTATTGTGCAATCGTGCTAGCGTCTCTCTAGTGTTGTGCAACAAGAGCATCTTGGTGAATTCCACATTTTGGCTCATCCTTGGTTGCATAACCCCATATTATCTATTTGCGCGTGTGTTTCCATGTACCATATCTTGCTATTGGTCTACTTGTTACATTTGCAAATTTGTGAATCATTTCCAACTTTATTGAGTCTCACTTACAATTGCATCAAATTTTGTGCCACCATCCTAACCGAGCTCCACCATAAGCTTTTATTTGTGTAGGTGTGAGAACCGACAAGAATCGGTACCAAGAGTGCTATTTCATTGTCCGCATTTGAGTGAACTTGATTCATTTTCAACATCGGTCAAAGGTACATTGGTATAAGTTCTTTTCGGTTCTACCGCTCACATTTTGCTTGGAATGATGGATAGGCCTACCAACCCACTCTTCCTCAAGCAAGACGACGACATGACTTCATACGTCACCAAGAGCCACCTCTTCGGTGCACAACGAGCGTTGCACCAAGAACAACAAGCAATGAGCGACCGCATTGACAACCTTGCCACCGACTTGCGACTCTCCGAGCAACGTACAAGAGACTACTTCGACAACAAGTTCGAGGCTCACAAGCAAGAGAATGATGCAAGAATGGACGAGATCCGCGCGTTGATGAGAACCCGGCATCATTCCACTTCTTCATCATCAAGACGGAGCCGCTCGAGTCGACACTCCAACGACACCTTCTACGACTCAAGTACACCTACTTCGAACACTCTTCGTCGTGCCGCTCGTCAAGACCGTCATGCATCTCGCAACAAGCTACATGACAAGTATTCACAAGAGCAAGTTGATGATCAAGTTCCTCGTCCTCAATCAAACCAAGAGGCTTTTGCTCAAGCTCAAGAACGACAACGTCTTCGTCACCAACAAGAGGAAGAACGAGCACGTCTTCACCAAGACGAACAAGACGCCAAGGCTCAACGTCTTCAACAACAACAATGTGAAGCGCAAGCTCTTGAGGCGCAACGTGCCCTTCAAGAATCAAGTAGAGCCGTCACCAACCGCAATCACGAACGGCGCAATCAAGAGGAAGCCCTTCGAGAAGAAATCCAAGAGAGGAACTACCAACCTCATGTACAACGTCAAGCTCCTCAAGCTCCTCTACAAGCTCGTCAAGCTCCACCTCAACCTCAAGTTCAACAAGAGCAAGTTGATCATGGTCTTCCCCCGCGCCAAGAACAACATGAAGACGAGTACATTCCACGTCAAGGACTCCATCATCAACATCGCCAACAACACAATGAAGAGCAACGCTACGGCAAGCTAAAATTCACCATGCCCAAGTTCAATGGAAGCAATGACCCCGAAGACTACCTCTCATGGGCATTGAAGGTTGACAAAATCTTTCGCTTGCACAACCACGATGAAGCGAAGAAAATCGCTATGGCATCACTTGAGTTCCAAGACTATGTGCTCATATGGTGGGAACAAATCATTGAGCGACGACAAACAAGAGGTGAACCTCCAATCACCACTTGGGCTCAAATGAAGGATGTCATGCGAGCACGTTTTGTGCCAACCTACTACAACCGCGACCTCTTCAAGAAACTCCAACTACTCAAGCAAGGAACAAAGAGTGTTGAAGAATACTACAAGGAAATGGAGATAGCCATGATTCGAGCCAATGTCAAGGAAGACGATGAGCAAACTATGGCACGTTTCTTGAATGGACTCAATCATCCCATCAAGAAGATCGCCGACTTCCAACCATACTCAACCCTCATTGAGCTCGTGCATCAAGCTACAAAGGCGGACGCCAAGTGCAAGATGACTTCAAGTACGCCAAGTACTCATCCAAGACCTACGGCTTCTCCAACACCCAAGCTTCAACGACTCCTACAACATCTACACCAACCAAGCTTTCTTCAAGAAACGACGACAAGTCAAGTTACAAGAAGACACCGACAAGTTCAAGTCGTCCTCCTCCTACTACAAGCAACCTCATGCCGCGTGCTTCATCCTCTACTCCGACCGATGAGACCATCAAGACAAGCTCCTTCAAGTGTTTCACTTGCGGCGGCCGAGGCCACAAGTCATACGAATGCACCAACAAGCGCACCATGATCCTCAACGACAATGGCACATATGACTCCATGAGTGAAGAGGAGATGGAAGCTCTAGAGCAAGTGGCCATCCACCGGCAAGTGAATGAAGATGAAGATGATCAAGTCTTTTGTGATGAGGATTCGGGCCCCGCTCTCGTTGTCTCCAAGATCTTGACTCTTCAACATCAACAAGAAGAAGACCAACGATGCCACATCTTTCACACAAAAGCCGGCATCAATGGACGGTCCATCAAGGTCATCATCGATGGAGGTAGTTGCCACAACTTGGCAAGTGAAGAACTATGCTCCAAGCTACAATTGGTCAAGAGGAAGCACCCACACCCCTACAAGGTTCAATGGCTAAGTGACTCCGGCACTATACGAGTTGAGCATACGGTCCAAGTATCCTTCAAAATTGGTGCTTATGAAGACACTTTGGAGTGTGATGTGGTCCCAATGACCGTTTGCCACCTCCTTCTTGGTCGACCATGGCAATTCGACCGTGGTGTCATCCACAATGGACGAACCAATCACTATAGCTTCAAGATGAAAGGGAAAGAATATGTGCTACGACCTATGTCTCCTAGTCATGTGATAGCCGACAAACAAGCCACCAATCATAGAGACAAGAGTGAGAAAGTGATCCACCCAAAAGTGAGTGAGAGCCACAAGCCAAATTTGAGCGACTCTTCGCCTAGAGAGAAAAACCTCATCCTATTTGCCACCAAAAGTGAGATGAGAGAAGTGTGTGAGAACCCATCTACCTTGATGCACTTTGTCCTTGTGTGCAAGGATGGAGAACCAAAAACTAACACCATTCACGAGCTACCTTTGGTATTTCAATCTCTTTTGCAGGAATTTCAAGATGTTTTCCCCGATGAGCTACCTCCGGGTCTACCTCCTCTTCGAGGCATTGAGCATCGAATCGACCTCATCCCCGGAGCGCCTCTACCAAACAAAGCTCCATACCGAGTCAATCCGGAAGAAACCAAGGAGATTCAACGGCAAGTACAACAACTCATCGACAACGGTCATGTACGTGAAAGCTTAAGCCCTTGTGCCGTTCCCGTTATTCATGTGCCTAAGCCCGATGGAAGTTTCCGCTTGTGTTCCGATTGAGGCCTATCAATGCTATTACCGTTAGCTATAGGCATCCCATTCCTCGCTTAGATGACATGCTTGATGAACTTAGTGGAGCCAACTTTTTCTCAAAAATTGATCTTAAAAGTGGCTATTATCAAATACGCATACAAGAGGGTGATGAATGGAAAACTGCTTTCAAAACCAAATTTGGTTTATATGAGTGGTTAGTGATGCCTATGGGTCTTTCGGAAGCTCCCGGTACTTTTGTGCGTCTTATGCATCATGTGCTTCGTCCTTACATCGGAGTCTTTGTTGTGGTTTACTTTGACGATATTCTTGTGTTTAGCAAAACCATGAAAGAGCACATCAATCATGTAAAATCTGTGTTGCAAACTCTTCGCAAGGAAAGCCTGATGCGGAGCATCCCACGTTCATCCCCATGTACACTCCGACGACTCTTCAAGCCCCAAGAGGACATATGACGAGACCTCGAATATACACCATGGGACACAAGGTGAACTCGCTCCTCTCCGAACCTTCACTTTCTACATGTGAGACATGGCTACTACCTCATACGTGGATCTTGCATATATTCAGGTACGACCGAGACGACCATGGAGAATCCAAGGACCAAGGCCAAGCATGGAAGAGAAGGAGGAAGAGAACCTGGCCGCTCCAGAACAAGCGGTACTTCCGCCCACTCCAAGAGGTACTACCGCTAAAGCCACCCAAGCGGTACTACCGCTCAAGCCAAGCGGTACTACCGCTCGCCATCCGTCCTACTTCCGTCGAACCCGACACGCTCCAGGAATCGAACGGCGTCAGAGCGGTACTACCGCCCTCCAAGCGGTACTACCGCTGAAGCACCTCAAGCGGTACTACCGCCCAGAAGAACGGTACTACCGCTACCGCACTGCTGCGTGCAGCGTTCCGGGCCGAGGCCCATGTACTCGTTTCACCCCCAACTTACCCCTTGGTGGACCTAGACTATAAATAGACCGTCCCCTCATCCTTTCTAGGGTTAGCTTAGGTTTAGCTCATGTTTGTGTGAGAGCCTTTGCTCATCCACTTGGCTACTTCTCCTCGGAGCTCGGGACCTCTTGGAGAAGATCCCCAAGCGGATTCAAGACCCCTTCTAGGGTGGACCCCATCAAGACCTCCTCTTGGAGAAGAACGGCTACCGTTTGTATCGTCCTTTGTTGACCTTGAATCATGTATCTCCCTTTGTGTTCATCGATCTAGCACTTGTGTGATTGATCTCTTGTCGGTTGAGTGAATTCTCTCTCGTTTTCCCCGTGTTTTCCCTCTTGTTCTTCCGCGTGTTCTTCGTGATTCACCGTAGGATCCGCTCCAACGTGAAAGATCGTCCACGTAGGGTTCCGCCCTACATCATCTATGGTATCATGAGCCACGTTGATCACGTTATTGGAGCCCCTACCCCTCTTTTTCTAGCTTGATTTTGTTGATTTCGTCCTAAATCCGAAAATCCCCACCAAAAATAGCCCCAAAATTTTTGTGATTTGTTAGTTTTGATGATGTTTTGTTGATTTTGATCCATGGATTTGCTTAGTTTCAAGTGGATCTAGCATTTCCCCAAGTTTCCCCATCTTTCCTCCACAAAATCCATCAAATTTTGCCCCCGAAATCACCCATTTCCGCCCCAAAACCGCGCAACGATTCGAACAATCGAGAAAATCCCGACACGAGCGGTACTACCGCCCTCCTAGCGGTACTACCGCTGAGAGCGGTACTACCGCCCTCCTAGCAGTACTACCGCTGAGAACGGTACTACCGCCAGGCCCCGTTTCAGCCGAAACAGTCGAAAAATCCCGACACGAGCGGTACTACCGCCCTCCCCAGCGGTACTACCGCCCTGGCCAGTTTCAGCTTTCCGAGTTTCACCGTTTTGCCCATAACTAATTCATCCGGAGTCCGATTTTGACGTTCTTTAGCTCGTTTTGAAGCTATTGACATCCCCCTTCCCATAAAAATACTACCATCACCATTTGACTCCATCAAATTTTGTGAACTTTGGCATCTTTGCCTAGGGCTTCCGCCACATGCTCCGCATAACCACCACCGACTTCCGCAACCTAACCAATTTTGTTCCCCATAGCATTAGTGGTTGCTTGAGTATTGATTCGAGTCTCCTAAGGTGTTTCGGCTACTTAGGGAGGATTGCTTCTTCATCAACCACCACCACCACTTCCACATAACCTTGCCCACCATACACTTCCGACAACCCAACTTAACCCAATTGTTGATTGAGCTTTTTCGAGTTGTGGCTTGTGTCTCCTAAGGTGTTTCGGCTACATAGGGACGGCAACTTCAACTCAGACACGTGTATAGCCCATCATCCCACTTCCGCATTGCGAAGTGCAAACCACCACCGCATTCCCGCAACCACCATTTTGACATTTGACGTTGAGATTTTGAGTTCGCGGTTTTTCCGTTTCCTAAGGTGTTTCGGCTACTTAGGGACGAGTCTCCATCATCTTGGTATCCACATCAAGAACACCGCTACTCATCATCACCGGACGGTAACCTCCATATCATCTTGGTATCGTGGTATCCCACCATTGTATATTCCCCTTGCCATTGCATTGTTAACCCCTAGCCTTACTTTTGCGTTACTTGCCTATCGAGACTAGCCATTTGAGTATTGCTGGCAACGCTACTTGTGCACATTAGTGATCATACCTTCCATTACATACCATACCATATCATATTGGTATCATATCATCCATTGTGTCTCAAGTTTGTTCCCGCATATACACAATTGCTATCTTGGTTTGTGCATTGTGCAAAGTGGCCATAGAAAAAAAAAAGAAGAAGAAATAAAGCTTTTAAGCAAAAGAAATAGAGCAAAGAAGCTTGTAAGCAAGTGCCATAGCATCATACCACATTGCATATAAGATTGTCATATCCGATCATCTTGGATCATCTTGAGAGAAACACCGGGAACCATACATACATAGCATACTTGGGATAGAAGTTTATCCATTTTGCATCTTATAGGTTGTGCACAAGTGTCGTATCCGCCTATTGAGCAATCGTGCTAGCGTCTCTCTTGAGTTGTGCAACACGAGCGTTTTCCGTGGATTCCACATTTTGTGCTCATTCCTTGGTTGCACGACCCCATTTATCTATCCGTGTGTGTGTTTCCGTGTGCCATTCTTTGCTATTGGTCTATTTGTTTCACTTGCGAATTTGTGAATCTCTTTCAACATTATTGACTCTTGCTAACATTTTGCATTAAATTTTTGTGCCACTATCCTCACCGAGCTCCTCCATAAGCTTTACTTGTGTAGGTGTGAGAACCGACAAGGATTGGTACCAATAGTGCTATTTCATTGTCCGCATTTGAGTGAACTTGATTCATTGTCAACATCGGTCAAGGTACATTGGTATAAGTTCTTCTCTTTCTCCCACTCATATTTGCTCGAGTCTTGTGATGGATAGGCAAGGCATTTCATCTCCGGTCTTCGACAACAACGACGGCGTGAACAACTACATCACCAAAGCGTCTCTCTCGATCTACAACGACAAGTGCAAGGCACACAATCAAGATTGCGAGAGCGCATCGAGAACATCTCCATCAACATTCATCACTCCGAAGCAAGGAGAAGGGACTACTTCGACAAGAAGCTTGCCGCACATAAAGAGGAGCAAGATGCAAGGATGGAGGAGATTCGGCCTTGATCAAGTCTTCTTTCCTTCGTCATCTTCAAGGCGGCGTTCAAGCCACAAGTCTTCGGAGCGCCCAAGCGATGCAAGCGCAAATCATCCTCGTCCACATCTACATGGCGACCACCATCACATTCGTGACCAACATCGTCATGAAGGGCAAGTCACCTCCAAGCATCATGTGCACGACGACAACGAACGACATCTACTACAAGCTCAAGCACGACAACGACATCATCATCATGAAGATGCTCCACAAGCGCAAATGCACGAGTCCCAACAAGCCCTACTTCATGCCAAGTCGAAGCTTCATAAGCACAAGAGAAGACCGCGAGACGAGCACCACCAAGACGGCGCTACGGCTACATCTACCACTTCGGCATCTTCGCCAAGTGTTCTCAAGGCATCTTCGCCTTTGATATAGGCAAAGGTGTCCCGTCTTTCGATGAGATGTGGTTTTCGCTTTGGAGGAAGTCAACTTTGACGATCCGACTACGAACGTGCGAGGACGTCGCGCCTTAGCAATCGCTAAACCAACTCCGAGAAGTTATTGACCACACCGGAGCACGATCAACCTGACCACGAGGGTCTGTTTCCTGCGAGCAAACGAAGAACAAGCAAGAAACTGAGATTGCAATCTGGATATTGCGAATATAAGATGAAAGCTTTATTGATCAAGGTGGGGTTCTGTGGACGCTTTGTGCGGTCGTTGAACACAAACGGCACGCGAAGTTGCAGCTATGGCAAACTTTTAATCTAAACAAAACCCAAGGTCTAAACGGTGCCCTAAGGGCTGTATATATGGAGGAAGAGGGGGAATTTCGTGGCCCTTGGTGGAGGGGTCCAAATCAACCCTAACTCTTGTTTCCCACACATACGGACTCTAAAACAGCCTATACTTAAGTATTTCGAAATTACATGGGCCTGGCCCACTAATAAGGTGACGCAGCACCTAGAATAGCCTCGGGACGACATTTATGAAGTAGCATCTTGTATATTTCGTCCAAGGCTTCATGCACCCATTATGGTGGCTTCAAAGTCCTGAAATCATCACTTGTAACTCCGTTCTTGTTCCCCTATGCATGGCATTATCTCCATGCTTGTTCTTGCTCCAATGTCCATCCTTCTCCAAGCTAGGGCCTTCATTTGTAAGCAAAACAAATGTATCCAATTTAGGCAGCATCATATTCTCATGAACATTAGAATCATTACCAAGAAACGAAAGTACGATAATTTAATTGGCGTGCATGCGAGCTCTAGTAATTGGTCTAGTATATGTAGCAGAGGGGCTGTGGGTGTAACAATGGTATTGATGTCCTCATCATCCTCCCTTCTTGAAATGAAGTCGTCCTCGACGGAAGCTCATATTCCTCACCCAAATAAGGCTTCAAATCTGCAATGTTAAAAGTGGGACTAACCCCAAAATCTGCAGGCAGCTCAAGTTTATATGCATTATCATTTATTTTCTCTAACACCTTAAATGGACCATCAGCATGTGGCATTAGCTTTGATTTGTGCAAATTAGGAAACCTATCCTTACGCAAATGTAACCAAACAAGATCTCCAGGTGCAAAGACAACATGTTTTCTACCCTTATCTCCAGCAAGTTTATATTTAGCATTCATACGCTCAATGTTTTCCTTAGTTATCTCATGCACTTTTAAAATCAATTCAGCACGTTCTTTAGCATCAAAATTAACCTTCTCCGAAGATGGAAGAGGCAACAAATCAATAGGTGCACGAGGTAGGAAGCCATACACAATTTCAAAAGGGCACATCTTAGTTGTAGAATGCAATGAACGATTATAAGCAAATTCAATATGAGGCAAGCATTCTTCCCACATTTTCTTATTATTCTTCAAAACAGCCCTAAGCATAGTAGACAATGTTCTATTGACTACTTCAGTTTGTCCATCAGTTTGGGGGTGACAAGTAGTACTAAAAAGTAGTTTAGTCCCCAACTTAGCCCATAAACATCTCCAAAAGTGGCTAAGAAATTTAGTATCACGATCTGAAACAATAGTATTTGGCACACCATGCAAGCGAATAATTTCACGAAAGAACAAATCAGCAACATTAACAAACATCATCGCTTTTATGACATGGTATAAAGTGTGCCATTTTCGAGAATCTATCCACGACAACAAATATGCTATCCTCCCTTCTTTGTTCGAGGTAAACCTAAAACAAAGTCCATAGATATATCCTCCCAAGGAACACTAGGCACGAGCAAAGGCATATATAAACCATGAGGATTGAGTCGTGACTTAGCTTTTTGACATGTAGTGCAGCGAGCAACAAAACGCTCAACATCCCGTCTCATCTTTGGCCAAAAGAAATGTGTAGCAAGTATATCCTCCGTCTTCTTGACGCCAAAGTGTCCCATTAATCCTCCTCCATGCGCCTCCTGCAACAACAAAAGACTTAACAGAGCTAGCAGGAATGCATAGCTTGTTAGCACGGAACACAAAACCATCATTAATAACGAACTTGTTCCATGTTCTTCCTTCTTTACAATTCTGCATTACATCTTTAAAATCAGCATCATGCACATATTGATCTTTGATGGTCTCCAAACCAAATATTTTGAAGTCAAGTTGTGAAAGCATAGTATAGCGACGAGACAAAGCATCAAGCAATAACATTTTCTTTACCCTTCTTGTGTTTAATGACATAAGGGAAAGTCTCAATGAATTCAACCCATTTAGCATGTCTACGATTCAGTTTAGCTTGACTTTTAATATGTTTCAAAGATTCATGATCAGAATGTATAACAAATTCTTTGGGCCATAAATAATGTTGCCATGTCTCTAAAGTCCGAACAAGAGCATATAATTCTTTGTCATAAGTAGAATAGTTCAGACTAGGCCCACTCAATTTTTCGAAAAGTATGCAACAGGTTTGCCATCTTGTAATAACACACCTCCTAATCCAATTCCACTAGCATCACATTCAAGCTCAAAAGTCTTATTAAAGTCGGGAAGTTGGAGTAAAGGAGCATGTGTCAACTTATCTTTCAATACCGTGAAGGCTTCTTCCGTGCGGTACCCCAAACAAAAGGCACATCCTTCTTTGTAAGCTCATTGAGAGGTGCAGCAATGGTGCTAAAGTCTCTCACAAAACGCCTATAGAAACCAGCGAGTCCAAGAAAACTCCTCACTTGTGTGACCGTTTTGGGCTGCGGCCAACTCTCAATAGCTTCAATCTTGGCTTTATCAACTTCAATTCCTGTGGAGTAACAACATAGCCAAGAAAAGATACTCGGTCGGTGCAAAAGGTGCACTTCCCAAGGTTACCAAACAAACGTGCATCACGAGAGCATTAAAAACAGCACGTAAATGTTCCAAATGTTCTTCCAAAGATTTGCTATAAATCAGTATATCATCAAAGTAAACTACCACAAATCGTCCAATGAAAGCACGTAAAACTTCGCTCATTAATCTCATGAAAGTACTAGGTGCATTAGTTAACCCAAAAGGCATGACTAACCACTCATATAATCCAAACTTAGTTTTAAATGCTGTTTTCCATTCATCTCCCAATTTCATACGAATTTGATGGTATCCACTACGCAAATCAACTTTGGAGAATATTGTAGAGCCACTCAATTCATCAAGCATATCATCTAGCCTAGGAATAGGATGACGATAACGAATAGTAATATTATTAATGCCTCTACAATCAACACACATACGCCGACGTACCATCCTTTTTAGGCACTAGTATAATAGGAACAGCACAAGGACTAAGAGATTCGCGTATATAACCTTTGTCGAGCAGCTCCTGTACTTGACGATAATCTCCTTCGTCTCCTCTCCGGATTGGTACGGTATGGTGCGTGGTTGGGTAGCGATGCACGGGAATTAAGTCAATTTGATGCTCAATCCCTCGAATAGGTGGTAATCCGGTGGCACGCCTTGTGGGAAGACGTCGGCGAACTCCCTGCAAAATGTTAGTGACAGCAGGGGCAAAGAGGAAGGCACGTCCTCGAATGAAAATAATGCCTCTTTGCACACAAAAGCATAGCAAACAGATTTGCTAGAATCTAGCTCATCAATATCAGATTTGGTGGCAAATAAACATGCACTTTTCAGTTTAATTTCGAAGCAACATTAGATGGTTTATTATTAGGCTTCATTTGTTGCTCAAATTCTTTTGCCACAATCTGATTTTCACTCTTATTTTTCTCCTTTTTGCTTTATTAGCTCTATTAATATCATCTTTCAAAATGGAATCAGGAGTCATAGGAAGCAAAGTAATATTTTTATCCTTGTGAACAAGAGTATACTGATTGTTTCTACCATGGTGTACAGAATTTTTATCAAATTGCCATGGTCTACCAAGTAATAAGGAACATGCTTGCATAGGTACCACATCACAATCAACATAATCAGCATATGTAGAGATACTAAAATGCACACGAACAGACGTGTTACCTTAACCTTGCCGCTGTTGTTGAACCATTGGATGTAGTAAGGATGTGGATGTGGTCTTGTGGTGAGAGAAAGCTTCTCCACCATATCCATGCTAGCCAAGTTGTTGCAGCTCCTCCATCTATGATGACGCTGAATAGAACGTTCCTTCACAACTCCCTTTGTATGGAACAAGTTATGCCTCTGATTTTGCTCAGCTTGTGTAACCTGCACACTCAAAACACGTTGAGCAACTAAACATTCATACTGTCAAGATCTTGAGCAGCCATGTATTGCGTCTCAGATCGAATCATCTCCACCGTGTTCTTCATGTGTAATAAGAGCCAAAGTCTCTTCATCATAGTCACTAGCAGACTCATACCCACCATCCTCAAGAGCAATCATCACACGCTGAGATTGGCATTCTCTCATAAAATGTCCTCTTCCCTTACAACGATGACAAATAATATCACTTGTGTGCCCTGTTGACGCCATGGAAGAAGAAGAGCTCTGTAGGCCCAGCAGGTGTACTCTTGGCGATAGTGGTGGTTGTGCTGCTTTCTTGTATCACGGTTGGAGGTGGCAGCCGACGGAGGTGCCGGTGTAGTAGAACGTGTGGAAGTAGATGATGCACGTGGTGTCCATGATGAAGGTCGACCTGCGAGAAAAGTTAGTCCGCGCCAAGGCATGTCGATCCTGCACTTCACGCTCAGCTTTACAAGCAAGATGGAATAATCGAGTGATATTATTATAATCCTTGTAGTCTAGAATGGTCTGAATCTCTCTATTTAATCCACCCGTAAAACGTGCAAGCATAGCTTCATTCTCCTCAACAATACCACATCTAATCAAGCCAGTTTGTAATTCCCGATAATATTCTTCACCGAATTTTTCCTTGTCTTAAGCGCTGCAATTTTTGAAGTAATTCACGCTGATAATATGGTGGAACCCAACGAGTACGCATAGCAGTTTTCAAAGCAGCCCAAGTAGCTGGAACAGGATATAATCTACAATGTTCAGACCACCAAACACATGCAAAGCTAGTGAAAGCACAAACAGCAGCAGGAACACGTCTCTCCTCAGGATATTGTAAACATGTAAATCGTTGTTCAGTTTCTAATTCCCAAGTAAGATATATATCAGGAACATATCTACCCTCAAATGGTGGAATATTCAATTTCAGTTTAGGGAGATGGTCATGATCTCGTACCTGAAGGGGAGCCCAACATTGCCATTATTTGCATGTGGACGACCTGGTGGTTGTGGTGCTGGTGGTTGCACGTAGTTCGATGTTGATCAACCTCATCCTCGTAAGCTCTCACATAATCATCCTCCCCCCGCAGCAGCAGGAGCCACGTAGTATCAACAAGCAGCACCAGCAGCTTGGCCGGTGAAGAGGAACACGGAAGCTCGGCGGAGGGCTGTTTCGCGATGTGGAGGTAGTCCTTGTTGTTGTAGAGGTGCGTTAGGTGCCGCCGGTGGTGGTGGTGGTAGACGCAGCGAGCAATTCATTAAACTTGTTATCGAGCTTTGTTCGAACGCCTTCTCAATGCCATCTATCTTCTCCATGGCCTCTTCAAATCTATTTAGCACATCTTCCACCTGCCCACTCATCATTTGTTGAAACTTATCATGTAGCGCTTTGTTTGTCATGTTCTCCCGATCGAGCCACGTCGGCTTGTGATCCTGCCATGGTTAGCAGCAATAGAAACACACAAGAATATGATTCGACAGACTACTAGGAAGTGGTGGTGGTGGTGTGGTGGAGAGTCACAAATCCGTCAAGCAAATCTCAAAGTCATACCAGTTCTTACCCAGCAGCAGGCGGTGATTAGCAACCGATGTAGTCAAAACTCTCAAAGCTTGGATAGAGCGATTACCAGGGAGAGTCAAACGCACGATGTAGATGTATGTGGAGCTGGGAAGGCTTATAATATGGTAGCAAAAAGGGTCAGCAATAATCAATTCAGAGATGCAAAGTTGAATAAACGCTCAACGAGCAGATCTTGTGGTTGGTCCTAGGCTAGACCGTGCTAGAGACGCGAGCCTTGAACACGAACAAAATCACGGCGCTGCACGGAAACAACGGAAAAGCACAATCTGGAATAATTTTTTTTTCGCTCTTTTTTTTTGCGCTTTTTTTTTGCGCTGCTCTTTTTTTTTTTTTTTGCGAAAAATCACTATAATGGCGAGTGTCTCAAAACTCTTCCCAGGTCAAACTGACAGGATGGGCACGAAATTTTTCGACCAAAAAAATTTTTTTTTCGATTGCCGGACCAAAAACTGAAACGGGTCAAAAAACTTTCTATAATGGCGATTGTCTCAATACGCTTAGAAACACCTAAAATAGGATAGCCAGAAAATTTTTTCGACAAGTGCGTTTTGGAAAATTTTGGGCCTAAACGGAGGGTGGTTTCAGACTTTTTTTTTCGAGACCTACTCCGCAAGGAAACACGAATCGGAAACTAGATGGATCTCGAAAACAAACCTAATATGCAAGGAACTCGGATTGGTGGTGGATATATGGTGGTGGTATAGGACAGCGGTGGTGGTATATGGATACCGATTCAGAGCGGTGGCGGATAAGCAATGGTGGTAGATGGCAAGGCGATGATGATGGTGCGGCGGCGGCGTGACAACTTATGACCAGAACTCGAAACTCTAAAAGACTAGACTCTAAGACCAGCAACTTGACACGACGATGCAACCATAAATTCAACAAAGCAAAAACCTAAAAAGATTATGCAAAGGCTCAGATTGGTTGGATATGATGAACTAACCCTAATTTTTTTGTGGCTTTTTCGTGGACTTTAGGTATGAAGAACAGACTCGATCTAATCTACGAAAAACTGTAAAATCTCACCGAGCAACCTGAAAATCTGATACCACTTGATAGAGGCAAAGGTGTCCCGTCTTTCGATGAGATGTGGTTTTCGCTTTGGAGGAAGTCGACTTTGACGATCCGACTACGAACGTGCGAGGACGTCGCGCCTTAGCAATCGCTAAACCAACTCCGAGAGGTTATTGACCACACCGGAGCACGATCAACCTGACCACGAGGGTCTGTTTCCTGCGAGCAAACGAAGAACAAGCAAGAAACTGAGATTGCAATCTGGATATTGCGAATATAAGATGAAAGCTTTATTGATCAAGGTGGGGTTCTGTGGACGCCTTTGTGCGGTCGTTGAACACAAACGGCATGCGAAGTTGCAGCTATGGCGAACTTTTAATCTAAACAAAACCCAAGGTCTAAACGGTGCCCTAAGGGCTGTATATATGGAGGAAGAGGGGGGGAATTTCGTGGCCCTTGGTGGAGGGGTCCGAAATCAACCCTAACTCTTGTTTCCCCACACATACGGACTCTAAAACAGCCTATACTTAAGTATTTCGAAATTACATGGGCCTGGCCCACTAATAAGGTGACGCAGCACCTAGAATAGCCTCGGACGACATTTATGAAGTAGCATCTTGTATATTTCGTCCAAGGCTTCATGCACCCATTATGGTGGCTTCAAAGTCCTGAAATCATCACTTGTAACTCCGTTCTTGTTCCCCTTGCATGGCATTATCTCCATGCTTGTTCTTGCTCCAATGTCCATCCTTCTCCAAGCTAGGGCCTTCATTTGTAAGCAAAACAAATGTATCCAATTTAGGCAGCATCATATTCTCATGAACATTAGAATCATTACCAAGAAACGAAAGTACCTGATAATTTAATTGGCGTGCGCGAGCTCTAGTAATTGGTCCAGTATATGTAGCAGTAGGGGCTGTGGGTGTAACAATGGTATTGATGTCCTCATCAGCCTTTGGACGTACGGCATCTACGCCTACTTCCCACGTGTACGCCTACATCGACTTCATCAAGTCCAAGGCGACTACCTACGAGCGAGGGCGACACTTCCATCTTCGGAAGCCCCTCAAGGAAGATGGCCGAGCATGGGAAACTCCCTTCGGTCAAGGAGAGGAGCTATGAGGTGCCACATCATATGGGCCTCCAACACCAAGACGGTGACAAGGCGGTCGAGCACGGGCCATCCCCTTCGACCACGGCGATTTGCGCGAACCTCTTCAACAACATGAAGGCACGCCCACATTGGACTCATACTCCGAGTCAAGCTACGCGACCGCGCGCATGGAGACATTTGCACCTACATATCTCCGACACCCACATATGTCGAGATGCCCCAATTGCCATGTGAGGAGAGCCACCACCCCATGAGTGACATGAGTGACTCCACCATACGTGACATTGAGAGCATTTCCTATGAGAGGATGAGTGTGACCACCACTAGCCCCACACATGAGAGCATGCCACACATCCTAGGTGAGGTTGAGCGCCATTTGAGTGACTCCACCCACCATACGAGTGAGAGCATCCTTTAGGGAGTAAGTGAGCCACAACACTTAGTGAGTGAGGTAGTTGACACGGCACATGAGGCCACTATGATTTCTAACGACTTAACCTCTACTCCTAGTGTGTTTTCTTCTTTGGTGCTAGGTCTCCTACATGACGACATGCCTATCCTTGATGAGTCTATCCCTCCATTGGAGACGACGATGGCCATGGTGGACGATGATACACCCCCCACATGGTTCCATCAAGATGAAGATGACAACGAGTGGATCTTCAACACCTCACCTACAACACATGAGCGATGCTCCAAAGGTAACATAGGTGATGGTACTTCTCTTGTCCCACTAGTGGACAATCTTGACATTGATTGCTCCCATGATGTCGACCCACCTATGCTCCAAAGGTAACATAGGTGATGGTACTTCTCTTGTCCCACTAGTGGACAATCTTGACATTGATTGCTCCCATGATGTCGACCCACCTATTACCATGCTTCATGCTAGTGAAACTTCTTCATGCCTTGACTTACCTATTTATGATGAATATGATGATGAGCATGTTGAGTTGCCTAGTTGTGATGTTATGCTCCATAGGATATCATGTGAAAATTCTTTTGGTCACATCATATTTGACAATCCATTGAACTTGTCATATGCTATGAGTGAGATCTCCCATATTGCATCTTCACAATCTCAACATAGTAACTATGCATGCCCCATTAAAATAAATCCCATTTGCACTTATGGCATAGATGACGAGATGATGGTCATAGGCTTTTGCTTCTCTTGTGATGATATTGCCATGCTTCCTTTACATGATTTGCGCAATTCGTCTACTATTCCATGCCATGATCACATTGTCCCAAATATGCATTGTTTTGGATGTTGTCAATATTCTCCATGTGATGTTTCCATTCATGCTCATGAGGAGACCCCCATAGTTTCCTCATACATATTCAGAGATTTTGATTCATCCCATCCTTTGCATGATTCCCATAATTGCGTGCACCATATGCATTCCATGAATAACAATGCTCTAGATATTTTTCATGATGCATTACACAATTTGAGTCTCCGTTATGCTATACATAACAACAAACCTATCATGATGGATGACATGTATCTATATCATGCATCTCATTTATTTGAGCATTGGATATTTTGTGCTAACCGACACATGCATGTGCGCATCATGATGGATGATGTGTACATATACCATGCACACACAATTTTTCCTTTGTCTTTGTTTTGTGTAGGTACTCATGTATACTCGTCAACGTCTCAATCCCATGAGTTAACGAAACGAGCTCTTGAGAGCAACGATGCTTTGGGATCCCGTGGACTATCCTTACCACCGCTCCCTTCGCGCAAGGACTACGCGCATCTCTTCTACTTGGCTCTCACACGGCTATGGGCTATTTACCACTTGTCACCTTATGCTCATTTTACCGTGTTCACATTGCATGCTATGCTTGCTTCTATGCCTTTTCCATGCAATTGTGACCCTTGCTTGCATATACCCATGATTCACCATTATGCTACTTCTATGTGTATTTGCATGCTTGGTGGAGATCCTTGTTACTATTGCCATGTTTATCATGTGCCCCATGCTATTGATGCTTGTTGTGTTGGGAGAGTCATGATGCCCCATTGCTATTTACATATGGTCTCTCGCCAATACATTGATGATAATTTTCTCATATCTTGCTTTCATGCTTGTGCTATGCCATGTGAATTATTCATGCCCACTATTTGCACACATGACATGCTTGCCATGATTCCTTCTAGTATGTTGCATCTTCGCACTACTAGCTTGCTTGACTTGATCGCTATGATTGCTAGCTATGTTGCATCACCCATGTTCCACTATCCCTTGCTTTCTTGGGTTGATGACATATATGTTCATGCCTCTCACATGATATATCTTGTGTATTGTCGCTTGCCTCCAATAGTTGCCTCTATGCTTAATGATCTTGGAGACTTGGACACTTCACTTGTGATGCATGCTTGTTTGATTGAACCTATTGCATTTGGTTGTTCCTGCATCATATGCCTCCATACTATGACATGCTCCCTTGTACTTTCTTATGATGAGCATGATGCATACACTTGTTGGGTATCTTACCACACGAATGATAGGTTTTGCATTTCCGCTAACCTCATTTGTTTTTCCGAGTGTTTGTCATGTTCTTTCATTTTGGAGGTTTCACAAGGCGGTGCCGTTATGCGACATATTGGATATGTGAAGACATACATGATGTACGACTCCAACATCTTTGGGAACTTTCTTGAGGTGACCTCCTTCCCTTTGAGCCATCCTCAAATACGCATATTGAATAGGTCATTCTTTCATTGTTGTTTCCTTCTTGTTGTCTACATGATACATCTCGCGAACGGAGGCGCGACATTGGAGATTGGCTCTATGGACCTTTACATTGAGGAGCGCTCTCACTTATTGGATGCATCTTTGGAATTCCACTCATGCCACGACATCGAGCATTGTCCGTTTGCGACAACCGTTTCCATGGTGATGAGGATCACGATCCGAGGTCGGATCTTTCACAAGGGGGGGGGGGGGAGATGATGCGGAGCATCCCACGTTCATCCCCATGTACACTCCGACGACTCTTCAAGCCCCAAGAGGACATATGACGAGACCTCGAATATACACCATGGGACACAAGGTGAACTCGCTCCTCTCCGAACCTTCACTTTCTACATGTGAGACATGGCTACTACCTCATACGTGGATCTTGCATATACTCAGGTACGACCGAGACGACCATGGAGAATCCAAGGACCAAGGCCAAGCATGGAAGAGAAGGAGGAAGAGAACCTGGCCGCTCCAGAACAAGCGGTACTTCCACCCACTCCAAGCGGTACTACCACTAAGGCCACCCAAGCGGTACTACCGCTCAAGCCAAGCGGTACTACCGCTCGCCATCCGTCCTACTTCCGCCGAACCTGATAGAGGCAAAGGTGTCCCGTCTTTCGATGAGATGTTGGTTTTCGCTTTGGAGGAAGTCGACTTTGACGATCCGACTACGAACGTGCGAGGACGTCGCGCCTTAGCAATCGCTAAACCAACTCCGAGAGGTTATTGACCACGCCGGAGCACGATCAACCTGACCACGAGGGTCTGTTTTCTGCGAGCAAACGAAGAACAAGCAAGAAACTGAGATTGCAATCTGGATATTGCGAATATAAGATGAAAGCTTTATTGATCAAGGTGGGGTTCTGTGGACGCCTTTGTGCCGGTCGTTGAACACAAACGAAATGCAGCGAAGTTGCAGCTATGGCGAACTTTTAATCTAAACAAAACCCAAGGTCTAAACGGTGCCCTAAGGGCTGTATATATGGAGGAAGAGGGGGAATTTCGTGGCCCTTGGTGGAGGGGTCCAAATCAACCCTAACTCTTGTTTCCCCACACATACGGACTCTAAAACAGCCTATACTTAAGTATTTCGAAATTACATGGGCCTGGCCCACTAATAAGGTGACGCAGCACCTAGAATAGCCTCGGACGACATTTATGAAGTAGCATCTTGTATATTTCGTCCAAGGCTTCATGCACCCATTATGGTGGCTTCAAAGTCCTGAAATCATCACTTGTAACTCCGTTCTTGTTCCCCTATGCATGGCATTATCTCCATGCTTGTTCTTGCTCCAATGTCCATCCTTCTCCAAGCTAGGGCCTTCATTTGTAAGCAAAACAAATGTATCCAATTTAGGCAGCATCATATTCTCATGAACATTAGAATCATTACCAAGAAACGAAAGTACACGATAATTTAATTGGCATGCGTGAGCTCTAGTAATTGGTCCAAGATATGTAGCAGTAGGGGCTGTGGGTGTAACAATGGTATTGATGTCCTCATCATCCTCCCTTCTTGAAATGAAGTCGTCCTCGACGGAAGCTCATATTCCTCACCCAAATAAGGCTTCAAATCTGCAATGTTAAAAGTGGGACTAACCCCAAAATCTGCAGGCAGCTCAAGTTTATATGCATTATCATTTATTTTCTCTAACACCTTAAATGGACCATCAAGACGTGGCATTAGCTTTGATTTATGCAAATTAGGAAACCTATCCTTACATAAATGTAACCAAACAAGATCTCCGGTGCAAAGACAACATGTTTTCTACCCTTATCTCCAAAGCAAGTTTATATTTAGCATTCATACGCTCAATGTTTTCCTTAGTTATCTCATGCATTTTAAAATCAATTCAGCACATTCTTTAGCATCAAAATTAACCTTCTCCGAAGATGGAAGAGGCAACAAATCAATAGGTGCACGAGGTAGGAAGCCATACACAATTTCAAAAGGGCACATCTTAGTTGTAGAATGCAATGAACGATTATAAGCAAATTCAATATGAGGCAAGCATTCTTCCCACATTTTCTTATTATTCTTCAAAACAGCCCTAAGCATAGTAGACAATGTTCTATTGACTACTTCAGTTTGTCCATCAGTTTGGGGTGACAAGTAGTACTAAAAAGCAGTTTAGTCCCCAACTTAGCCCATAAACATCTCCAAAAGTGGCTAAGAAATTTAGTATCACGATCTGAAACAATAGTATTTGGCACACCATGCAAGTTTAATAATTTCACGAAAGAACAAATCAGCAACATTAACAAACATCATCGCTTTTATGACATGGTATAAAGTGTGCCATTTTCGAGAATCTATCCACGACAACAAATATGCTATCCTCCCTTCTTTGTTCGAGGTAAACCTAAAACAAAGTCCATAGATATATCCTCCCAAGGAACACTAGGCACAGCAAAGGCATATATAAACCATGAGGATTGAGTCGTGACTTAGCTTTTTGACATGTAGTGCAGCGAGCAACAAAACGCTCAACATCCCGTCTCATCTTTGGCCAAAAGAAATGTGTAGCAAGTATATCCTCCGTCTTCTTGACGCCAAAGTGTCCCATTAATCCTCCTCCATGCGCCTCCTGCAACAACAAAAGACAAACAGAGCTAGCAGGAATGCATAGCTTGTTAGCACGGAACACAAAACCATCATTAATAACGAACTTGTTCCATGTTCTTCCTTCTTTACAATTCTGCATTACATCTTTAAAATCAGCATCATGCACATATTGATCTTTGATGGTCTCCAAACCAAATATTTTGAAGTCAAGTTGTGAAAGCATAGTATAGCGACGAGACAAAGCATCAAGCAATAACATTTTCTTTACCCTTCTTGTGTTTAATGACATAAGGAAAGTCTCAATGAATTCAACCCATTTAGCATGTCTACGATTTAGTTTAGCTTGACTTTTAATATGTTTCAAAGATTCATGATTAGAATGTATAACAAATTCTTTGGGCCATAAATAATGTTGCCATGTCTCTAAAGTCCGAACAAGAGCATATAATTCTATGTCATAAGTAGAATAGTTCAGACTAGGCCCACTCAATTTTTCAGAAAAGTATGCAACAGGTTTGCCATCTTGTAATAACACACCTCCTAATCCAATTCCACTAGCATCACATTCAAGCTCAAAAGTCTAATTAAAGTCAAGAAGTTGGAGTAAAGGAGCATGTGTCATCTTATCTTTCAATACCGTGAAGGCTTCTTCCTGTGCGGTACCCCAAACAAAAGGCACATCCTTCTTTGTAAGCTCATTGAGAGGTGCAGCAATGGTGCTAAAGTCTCTCACAAAACGCCTATAGAAACCAGCGAGTCCAAGAAAACTCCTCACTTGTGTGACCGTTTTGGGCTGCGGCCAACTCTCAATAGCTTCAATCTTGGCTTTATCAACTTCAATTCCCTGTGGAGTAACAACATAGCCAAGAAAAGATACTCGGTCGGTGCAAAAGGTGCACTTCCCAAGGTTACCAAACAAACGTGCATCACGAGAGCATTAAAAACAGCACGTAAATGTTCCAAATGTTCTTCCAAAGATTTGCTATAAATCAGTATATCATCAAAGTAAACTACCACAAATCGTCCAATGAAAGCACGTAAAACTTCGTTCATTAATCTCATGAAAGTACTAGGTGCATTAGTTAACCCAAAAGGCATGACTAACCACTCATATAATCCAAACTTAGTTTTAAATGCTGTTTTCCATTCATCTCCCAATTTCATACGAATTTGATGGTATCCACTACATAAATCAACTTTGGAGAATATTGTAGAGCCACTCAATTCATCAAGCATATCATCTAGCCTAGGAATAGGATGGCGATAACGAATAGTAATATTATTAATGCCTCTACAATCAACACACATACGCCGACGTACCATCCTTTTTAGGCACTAGTATAATAGGAACAGCACAAGGACTAAGAGATTCGCGTATATAACCTTTGTCGAGCAGCTCCTGTACTTGACGATAATCTCCTTCGTCTCCTCGGATTGGTACGGTATGGTGCGCGGTTGGGTAGCGATGCACGGGAATTAAGTCAATTTGATGCTCAATCCCTCGAATAGGTGGTAATCCGGTGGCACGTCTTGTGGGAAGACGTCGTGAACTCTGCAAAATGTTAGTGACAGCAGGGGCAAAGAGGAAGGCACGTCCTCGAATGAAAATAATGCCTCTTTGCACACAAAAGCATAGCAAACAGATTTGCTAGAATCTAGCTCATCAATATCAGATTTGGTGGCAAATAAACATGCACTTTTCAGTTTAATTTCAGAAGCAACATTAGATGGTTTATTATTAGGCTTCATTTGTTGCTCAAATTCTTTTGCCACAATCTGATTTTCACTCTTATTTTCTCCTGTTTTGCTTTATTAGCTCTATTAATATCATCTTTCAAAATGGAATCAGAGTCATAGGAAGCAAAGTAATATTTTATCCTTGTGAACAAGAGTATACTGATTGTTTCTACCATGGTGTACAGAATTTTTATCAAATTGCCATGGTCTACCAAGTAATAAGGACATGCTTGCATAGGTACCACATCACAATCAACATAATCAGCATATGTAGAGATATTAAAATACACACGAACAAAGACGTGTTACCTTAACCTTGCCGCTGTTGTTGAACCATTGGATGTAGTAAGGATGTGGATGTGGTCTTGTGGTGAGAGAAAGCTTCTCCACCATATCCATGCTAGCCAAGTTGTTGCAGCTCCCTCCATCTATGATGACCTTGAATAGAACGTTCCTTCACAACTCCTTTGTATGGAACAAGTTATGCCTCTGATTTTGCTCAGCTTGTGTAACCTGCACACTCAAAACACGTTGAGCAACTAAACATTCATACCTGTCAAGATCTTCAAGAGCCATGTATTGCGTCTGGGATCGTAATCATCTCCACCGTGTTCTTCATGTGTAATAAGAGCCAAAGTCTCTTCATCATAGTCACTAGCGACTCATACCCACCATCCTCGGTAGCAATCATCACACGCTGAGATTGGCATTCTCTCATAAAATGTCCTCTTCCCTTACAAACGACGAAAATAATATCACTTGTGTGCCCTGTTGACGCCATGGAAGAAGAAGAGCTCTGTAGGCCCAAAGCGGTGTACTCTTGGCAGATAGTGGTGGTTGTGCCTGCTTTCTTGTATCACGGTTGGAGGTGGCAGCCGACGGAGGTGCCGGTGTAGTAGAACGTGTGGAAGTAGATGATGCACGTGGTGTCCATGATGAAGGTCGACCTGCAGAAAAGTTAGTCGCGCCAAGGCACATCGATCCTGCACTTCACGCTCAGCTTTACAAGCAAGATGGAATAATCGAGTGATATTATTATAATCCTTGTAGTCTAGAATGGTCTGAATCTCTCTATTTAATCCACCCAGAAAACGTGCAAGCATAGCTTCATTCTCCTCAACAATACCACATCTAATCAAGCCAGTTTGTAATTCCTGATAATATTCTTCACCGAATTTTTCCTTGTCTTAAGCGCTGCAATTTTTGAAGTAATTCACGCTGATAATATGGTGGAACCCAACGAGCACGCATAGCAGTTTTCAAAGCAGCCCAAGTAGCTGGAACAGGATATAATCTACAATGTTCAGACCACCAAACACATGCAAAGCTAGTGAAAGCACAAACAGCAGCAGAACACGTCTCTCCTCGGGATATTGTAAACATGTAAATCGTTGTTCAGTTTCTAACTCCCAAGTAAGATATATATCAGGAACATATCTACCCTCAAATGGTGGAATATTCAATTTCAGTTTAGGAGATGGTCATGATCTCGTACTGAAGGGGAGCCGAACATTGCCATTATTTGCATGTGGACGACCTGGTGGTTGTGGTGCTGGTGGTTGCACGTAGTTCGATGTTGATCAACCTCATCCTCGTAATCTCTCACATAATCATCCTCCCCACCGCAGCAGCAGGAGCCACGTAGTATCAACAGCAGCACCAGCAGCTTGGCCAGTGAAGAGGGACACGGAAGCTCGGCGGAGGGCTGTTTCGCGATGTGGAGGTAGTCCATGTTGTTGTAGTAGAGGTGCGTTAGGTGCAGCCGGTGGTGGTGGTGGTAGGCGCGAGCAATTCATTAAACTTGTTATCGAGCTTTGTTTCAACGCCTTCTCAATGCCATCTATCTTCTCCATGGCCTCTTCAAATCTATTTAGCACATCGTCCACCTGCCCACTCATCATTTGTTGAAACTTATCATGTAGCGCTTTGTTTGTCATGTTCTCCCGGTCGGTCTCGCTGGCTTGTGATCCTGCCATGGTTAGCAGCAATAGAAACACACAAGAATATGATTGACAGACTACTAGGAGGTGGTGGTGGTGGTGTGGTGGACAGTCACAAACCGTCAAGAAAATCTCAAATTCTTACAGTTCTTACCCAAAGAAGAAAGGTGATCGGCAACCGATGTAGTCAAAACTCTCAAAGCTTGGATAGAGCGATTACTGGGGAGAGTCAAGCACGATGTAGATGTATGTGGAGCTGGGAAGGCTTATAATATGGTAGCAAAAGGGTCAGCAATAATCAATTCAGAGATGCAAAGTTGAATAAACGCTCAACGACGATCTTGTCTGGTCCTAGGCTAGACCGTGCTAGAGACGCGAGCCTAGAACACTAACAAAATCACGGCGCTGCACGGAAACAACGGAAAAGCACACTGAATAATTTTTTTTCGCTCTTTTTTTGCGCTTCTTTTTTTTTTGCTGCTTTTTTTTTTTTGAAAAATCACTATAATGGCGAGTGTCTCAAAACTCTTCCCAGTCAAACCGACAGGATGGGCACGAAATTTTTTCGACCAATTTTTTTTTTTTTATTGCGGACCCAAAAACTGAAACGGGTCAAAAAAAACTTTCTATAATGGCGACTGTCTCAATACGCTTAGAAACACCTAAAAATAGGATAGCCAGAAAATTTTTCGACAAGTGCGTTTTCGGAAAATTTTGGGCCTAAACGGAGGGTGGTTTCCAGACTTTTTTTTTCCGAGACCTACTCCGGCAAGGAAACACGAATCGGAAACTAGATGGATCTCGAAAACAAACCTAATATGCAAGGAACTCGGATTGGTGGTGGATATATGGTGGTGGTATAGGACAGCGGTGGTGGTATATGGATACCGATTCAGAGCGGTGGCGGATAAGCAATGGTGGTAGATGGCAAGGCAATGATGATGGTGCGGCGACGGCGTGACAACTTATGACCAGAACTCGAAACTCTAAAAGACTAGACTCTAAGACCAGCAACTTGACACGACGATGCAACCGCAAATTCAACAAAGCAAAACCCTAAAAAGATTATGCAAAGGCTCAGATTGGTTCGGATATGATGAACTAACCCTAATTTTTTTGTGGCTTTTTCGTGGACTTTAGGTATGAAGAACAGACTCGATCTAATCTACGAAAACTGTAAAATCTCACCGAGCAACCTGAAAATCTGATACCACTTGATAGAGGCAAAGGTGTCCCGTCTTTCGATGAGATGTTGGTTTTCGCTTTGGAGGAAGTCGACTTTGACGATCCGACTACGAACGTGCGAGGACGTCGCGCCTTAGCAATCGCTAAACCAACTCCGAGAGGTTATTGACCACGCCGGAGCACGATCAACTTGACCACGAGGGTCTGTTTCCTGCGAGCAAACGAAGAACAAGCAAGAAACTGAGATTGCAATCTGGATATTGCGAATATAAGATGAAAGCTTTATTGATCAAGGTGGGGTTACGTGACGCCTTTGTGCAGTCGTTGAACACAAACGAAATGCAAAGTTGCAGCTATGGCGAAATTTTAATCTAAACAAAACCCAAGGTCTAAACGGTGCCCTAAGGGCTGTATATATGGAGGAAGAGGGGGAATTTCGTGGCCCTTGGTGGAGGGGTCCAAATCAACCCTAACTCTTGTTTCCCACACATACGGACTCTAAAACAGCCTATACTTAAGTATTTCGAAATTACATGGGCCTGGCCCACTAATAAGGTGACGCAGCACCTAGAATAGCCTTGGGACGACATTTATGAAGTAGCATCTTGTATATTTCGTCCAAGGCTTCATGCACCCATTATGGTGGCTTCAAAGTCCTGAAATCATCACTTGTAACTCCGTTCTTGTTCCCCTTGCGCATGGCATTATCTCCATGCTTGTTCTTGCTCCAATGTCCATCCTTCTCCAAGCTAGGGCCTTCATTTGTAAGCAAAACAAATGTATCCAATTTAGGCAGCATCATATTCTCATGAACATTAGAATCATTACCAAGAAACGAAAGTACCTGATAATTTAATTGGCGTGCGCGAGCTCTAGTGATAGAGGCAAAGGTGTCCCGATGTTTCGATGAGATGGTGGCTATCGTTTCTGTGGGAGTCGACCTTGACGATCCGACTACGAACGTGCGAGACGTCGCGCCTTAGCAATCGCTAAACCAACTTCCGAGGGTTATTGACCACGCCGGAGCACGATCAACCTGACCACGAGGGCCTGTTTCCTGCGAGCAAACGAAGAACAAGCAAGAAACTGAGATTGCAATCTGGATATTGCGAATATAAGATGAAAGCTTTATTGATCAAGGTGGGGTTACGTGCACGCCTTTGTGCGGTCGTTGAACACAAGCGGCATGCAGCGAAGTTGCAGCTATGGCGAACTTTTAATCTAAACAAAACCCCAAGGTCTAAACGGTGCCCTAAGGGCTGTATATATGGAGGAAGAGGGGGGAATTTCGTGGCCCTTGGTGGAGGGGTCCGAAATCAACCCTAACTCTTGTTTCCCCACACATACGGACTCTAAAAACAGCCTATACTTAACTATTTCGAAATTACATGGGCCTGGCCCACTAATAAGGTGACGCAGCACCTAGAATAGCCTCGGGACGACATTTATGAAGTAGCATCTTGTATATTTCGTCCAAGGCTTCATGCATCCATTATGGTGGCTTCAAAGTCCTGAAATCATCACTTGTAACTCCGTTCTTGTTCCCCTTGCGCATGGCATTATCTCCATGCTTGTTGTTGCTCCAATGTCCATCCTTCTCCAAGCTAGGGCCTTCATTTGTAAGCAAAACAAATGTATCCAATTTAGGCAGCATCATATTCTCATGAACATTAGAATCATTACCAAAAAACGAAAGTACCTGATAATTTAATTGGCGTGCCCGAGCTCTAGTAATTGGTCCAGTATATGTAGCAGTAGGGGCTGTGGGTGTAACAATGGTATTGATGTCCTCATCATCTAGTAATTGGTCCAGTATATGTAGCAGTAGGGGCTGTGGGTGTAACAATGGTATTGATGTCCTCATCAGAACCCGACACGCTCCAGGAATCGAACGACGTCAGAGCGGTACTACCGCCCTCCAAGCGGTACTACCGCTGAAGCACCTCAAGCGGTACTACCGCCCTCCAAGCGGTACTACCGCTGAAGCACCTCAAGCGGTACTACCGCCCAGAAGAACGGTACTACCGCCCTGCCTGCGTGCAGCGTTCCGGGCCGAGGCCCATGTACTCGTTTCACCCCCAACTTACCCCTTGGTGGACCTAGACTATAAATAGACCGTCCCCTCATCCTTTCTAGGGTTAGCTTAGGTTTAGCTCATGTTTGTGTGAGAGCCTTTGCTCATCCACTTGGCTACTTCTCCTCGGAGCTCGGGACCTCTTGGAGAAGATCCCCAAGCGGATTCAAGACTCCCTTCTAGGGTGGACCCCATCAAGACCTCCTCTCGGAGAAGAACGGCTACCGTTTGTATCGTCCTTTGTTGACCTTGAATCATGTATCTCCCTTTGTGTTCATCGATCTAGCACTTGTGTGATTGATCTCTTGTCGGTTGAGTGAATTCTCTCTCGTTTTCCCCATGTTTTCCCTCTTGTTCTTCCGCGTGTTCTTCGTGATTCACCGTAGGATCCGCTCCAACGTGAAAGATCGTCCACGTAGGGTTCCGCCCTACATCAAAGCCTTTATGCAAACTTGAAAAAAAATGCACTTTTGGAGTTGACAAAGTGGTTTTCTTGGGTTTTGTTGTTTCCTCAAAGGGTGTCCATGTTGATGAATCTAAAATTGAAGCAATCAAAACTTGGCCCCAACCCACCAATTTGCAACAGGTGCGAAGTTTTCTTGGTCTTGCGGGTTTCTATGTCGCTTTGTGAAAGATTTTAGCACAATTGCCGCTCCTTTGCATGCTTTGAGCAAGAAGAATACTCCCTTTGTTTGGGGAGCTTTGCAATCAACCACTTTTGATGAGCTCAAGTCTTTGCTTACTCATGCTCCGATTCTTGCTTTGCCCAATTTTGACAAAACTTTTGAGGTTCATTGTGATGCAAGTGGTACCGGAATTGGCGGAGTTTTGATGCAAGAAAAACGAGCCATTGCTTATTTTAGTGAAAAACTCTCCGGTGCTCAACTTAATTACCCCATCTATGACAAAGAATTGTATGCTTTAGTGCGTGTGCTACATGTTTGGGAACATTACCTTAGGCCTCATGAGTTTGTCATCCATACCGATCATGAAACGCTTAAGTACCTCAAAGGTCAAACTAAATTGAACAAGCGTCATGCAAAATGGAGTGAATTCATTGAATCTTTTCCTTATGTGATCAAGTGCATTAAGGGTAAAGAAAATGTAGTTGCCGACGCGCTTTCACGCATATGCATGCTTGTCACTCAACTTGAATTGAATGTTATTGGTTTTGAGCATATAAAAGACTTGTATGAGCATGATCCATCTTTTGCTTCTCCTTATGCTAAGTGTTTGGACGATACGTCTTGGGATCAATATTACATCAAGGATGGTTATCTTATGAGAGCTAACAAACTTTGCATTCCCGAGTCTTCTCTTCGTTTGCTCCTTTTGCAAGAGGCTCATGGAGGCGGACTCATGGGACACATTGGACGCGACAAGACATTCGCCACGCTCTCCAACAACTACTTTTGGCCCAAGATGTTCCGCGACGTCTCACGCTTCACCAACCGATGCTATACATGTCGCAAAGCTAAGTCTAAAGCTCAATCTCATGGTCTTTACATGCCTCTTCCTATCCCATGTCAACCATGGGAAGACATTAGTATGGATTTTGTACTTGGTTTGCCTAGGACTCAAAATGGCAAGAACTCCGTGTTTGTTGTTGTGGATAGATTTTCTAAGATGGCACATTTCATTCCTTGCAACAAGATAGACGATGCTTCACACGTTGCAAATCTCTTTTGTAGGGAAATCTTGCGACTCCATGGCGTACCAAAGACAATCGTCTCCGATCGTGACGTCAAGTTCTTGAGTTATTTTTGGAAGACCCTATCTGCCAAGCTCGGAATCAAGCTCTTGTTCTCCTCGGCATACCATCCTTAAACCGACGGCCAAACGGAGGTGACGAACCGCACACTATCCACTCTACTTCGTGTCTTGATCAAGAAGAACATCAAGGAGTGGGAAGCATGTCTACCCATCGCCGAATACGCCTACAATCGTGCAAGACATTCAACTACCGGCAAGTCCCCCTTCGAGGTCGTCTACGGTTTCAACCCGTTGTCCCCATTGGACATTCTACCACTTCCTCTTCAAGAGCGCACCAACATGGATGCAAGTGAACGAGCAAGCTACATCAAGAAGATGCACGAAGATACAAGGCACACCATTGAGCGCCAAGTACAACGCCAAGCAAACAAGCTCAACGCCAACAAGCAACCCATCGTCTTCAACATTGGTGATCTAGTGTGGCTACACCTTCGCAAGGACCGCTTCCCCAAAGAACGCAAGTCCAAGCTTCTCCCTCGAGCCGATGGACCTTTCAAGGTGCTAGCATGCTACAACGACAACGCTTACAAGATCGACATACCTCGAGACAAGTACAACATGAGCGACATCTTCAACGTCAAGGACCTTGCACCTTTCCATGGAGAGGAAGCTTTTGATCCGAGGTCAGATCTCTCCCAAGGGGGGGGGGGAGATGATGCGGAGCATCCCACGATCATCCCCATGCATCCACAACCGTCTCATCAAGAGCCAAGAGGACCCATGACACGAGCTAGAGTAAGAGCTCTCGAGAACGAGGTGACCTCCTTCCTTATTGATATCGCATATGATCCACTCGAGACATGGCTACTACCTAAGTCCGATATGCTATGCATGATTAGGTGTCAAGGGGAACCGCCCGAGGAGGCACGTGAGGACGGACAAGTCCCCAAGTACAAGGATGAAGGAACACGACGAGAGGAACCGGAGAAGTCTGCTCAGCCCGGACATCCGACCCCATGCCCCGGACATCCGGCTCTTCCTGAAGCCCCGGATATCCGGCCCCTTCGCCCGGATATCCGGCCCCTTCGCCTGGACATCCGGCCTCCCCACCCGGACATCCGGCCCGTCCAGAAGCCCCGGAAATCCGGCCTCTCGCCCGGAAATCCGGCTCCATTCACCCGGTTCTGCAGAATCGGCCGCCCTAGCCCGGACATCCGGGCTGAGAGCCCGGACATCCGGCACCTCGTGAAAGCCCGGACATCCGGCCCGACGCCCGGACGTCCGGCCTCCCCTGCCTGCGCGCAGTATCTCAGGGCCTTGTCCCTTGTACCCTTTCGCCCCGAGACTATATATACTTGATCCCCTCCTCTTTCTAGGGTTAGCTTTGGATTAGCTCATATTTTGGTGTGACAGCCTTTGCTCATCCACTTGGCTACTTCTCCTCGGAGATCAGGACCTCTATGGAGAAGATCCCCCAAGCGGATTCAAGACCCCCTTCTAGGGTGGACCCCATCAAGACCTCCTCTCGGAGAAGAACGGCTACTCGTGTATCCTTACCTTTGTTGTTCTTGAATCTTGTGCCACTCTATGTGATCGATAATCTAGCACTTGTGTGATTGGTTTCTTGTCGGTTGAGTGAATTCTCTCTCGTTTCCCCCGTGTTTCCCTCTTGTTCTTCCGCGTGTTCTTCGTGATTCCCCGTAGGATCCGCTCCAACGTGAAAGATCGCCCATGTAGGGTTCCGCCCTACATCAAGAAGGTAACCAAGTGGATGAGCAAAGCTCTCACACAAATATGCGCTAATCCTTTGCTAACCCTAACTAGGAGGAGGAGGAGGTCTATTTATAGTCTTAGTGCAAATGGGGCGAAGTGAACGGGTACAAGGTGATGAGGACATCAATATCATTGTTACACCCACAGCCCTTGCTGCTATACATACTGGACCAATTACTAGAGCTCGCGCACGCCAATTGAATTATCAGGTACTTTCGTTTCTTGGTAACGATTCCAATGTTCATGAGAATATGATGCTGCCTAAATTGGATACACTTGTTTTCCTTACAAATGAAGGGCCTACCATGGACAAGAAAGATGAACCTTGGAGCAAGTTCAAGCATGGAGATGTTGGCATGCGCAAGGGAACAAACGGAGTTACAAGTGATGATTCAGGACTTTAAAGCCACCCTAATGAGTGCATGAGGCCTTGGACGAAATATACAAGATGCCACTTCATAATATTCGTCCATAGGCTATTCTAGGCGCTGCGTCACCTTATTATTGGGCCAGGCCCATGTAATTTCGAAATACTTAAGTATAGGCTGTTTTTAGAGTCCGTATGTGTGGGGAAACAAGAGTTAGGGTTGGTTTCGGACCCCTCCCTCAAGGGCCACGAAATTCCCTCCTCTTCCTCCATATATACAACCCTTAGGGCATCGTTTAGACTTTGGGTTTTGTTTAGATTAAAAGTTCGCCATAGCTGCAACCGGCGTGCCGTTTGTGTTCAACGACCGGACAAAGGCGTCCACAGAACCCCACCTTGATCAATAAAGCTTTCATCTTATATTCGCAATATCCAGATTGCAATCTCAGTTTATTGCTTGTTCTTCATTTGCTCGCAGGAAACAAACCCTCGTGGTCAGGTTGATCGTGCTCCGGCGTGGTCAATAACCTCTCGGAGTTGGTTTAGCGATAGCTAAGGCGCGACGTCCTCGCACGTTCGTAGTCGGATCGTCAAAGTCGACTTCCTTCAAAGCGAAAACCAACATCTCATCGAAAGACGGGACACCTTTGCCTCTATCAAGTGGTATCAGATTTTCAGGTTGCTCGGTGAGATTTTACAATTTTTGGTAGATTAGATCGAGTTTGTTCTTCATACCTAAAGTCCACGAAAAAGCCACAAAAAAAATTAGGGTTAGTTCATCATATCCGAACCAATCTGAGCCTTTGCATAATCTTTTTAGGGTTTTTGCTTTGTTGAATTTACGGTTACATCGTCGTGTCAAGTTGCTGGTCTTAGAGTCTAGTCTTTTAGAGTTTCGAGTTCTGGTCATAAGTCTCACGCCGCCGCCGCACCATCATCATCGCCTTGCCATCTACCACCATTGCTTATCCGCCACCGCTTTGAATCCGTATCCATATACCACCACCAATCTGTATCCATATACCACCACCAATCTGTATCCATATACCACCACCGCTACCATATACCACCACCGCTGCCATATACCACCACCATATATCCACCACCAATCCGAGTTCTTCTCATATTAGGTTTGTTTTCGAGATCCATCTAAATTCCGATTCGTGTTTCCTTGCCTGCGTAGGTCTCGGAAAAAAAACACCCAAAAAAAAAGAGTCTGAAACCACCCTCCGTTTAGGCCCAAAATTTTCCAAAACGCACTTGTCGAAAAATTTTCGGCTATCCTATTTTAGGTGTTTCTAAGCGTATTGAGGCGATCGCCGTTATAGAAAGTTTTTTGACCCGTTTCAGTTTTTGGGTCCGGGCAATCGAAAAAAAAATTTGGTCGAAAAATTTCGTGCCCATCTGTCGGTTTGACCTGGGAAGAGTTTTGAGACACTCGCCATTATAGTGATTTTAAAAAAAAAAAAAAAGCAGCGCAAAAAAAAAGCAGCGCAAAAAAAAGGCGAAAAAAAATTCAGAGTGTGCTTTTCCGTTGTTTCCGTGCTTTGCGCGTGATTTTGTTAGTGTTCTAGGCTCGCGTCTCTAGCACGGTCTAGCCTAGGACCAACGACTGAGACCGTCGTTGAGCGTTTATTCAACTTTGCATCTCTGAATTGATTATTGCTGACCCTTTTTGCTACCATATTATAAGCCTTCCCAGCTCCACATACATCTACATCGTGCGTTTGACTCTCCACAGTAATCGCTCTATCCAAGCTTTGAGAGTTTTGACTACATGGTTGCCGATCACCTTTCTTCTGCTGGGTAAGAACTGGTAAGAATTTGAGATTTGCTTGTGGATTTGTGATTGTCCACCACACCACCACCACCACTTCCTAGTAGTCAGTCGAATCATATTCTTGTGTGTTTCTATTGCTGCTAACCATGGCAGGATCACAAGCCATTTAGAGGGATTGGGAGAACATGACAAACAAAGCGCTACATGATAAGTTTCAACAAATGATGAGTGGGCAGGTGGAAGATGTGCTACATAGATTTGAAGAGGCCATGGAGAAGATAGATGGCATTGAGAAGGCGTTGAAACAAAGCTCGATAACAAGTTTAATGAATTGCTCAAGGCGTCTACCACCACCACCACCGGCTGCACCTAACGCACCTCTACAACAACAACTACGACTACCGCACATCACGAAACAGCCCTCCGCCGAAGCTTCCGTGTCCCTCTTCACCTGGCCAAGCTCTTTGGTGCTCTTTGTCGATACTTTTGTGGCTCCTGCTGCTGATGTGGGGAGGATGATTATGTGGGAGATTACGAGGATGAGGTTGATAGATAGAGGCAAAGGTGTCCCGTCTTTCGATGAGATGTTGGTTTTCGCTTTGAGGAAGTCGACTTTGACGATCCGACTACATGAACATGCGAGGAGGCGTCGCGCTGTTTGTGCTTTTAGCAATCGCTAAACCAACTCCGAGAGGTTATTGACTACACTGCGAGCACGATCAACTGACCACGAGTGGTGCAAAATTTCCTGCGAGCAAGCGAAGAACAAGCAGGAACTGGCTTGATTAGAGATTGCAATCTGGATATTGCGAATATAAGATGAAAGCTTTATTGATCAAGGTGGGGTTACTCGATTATGGCGCTTTGTAAAGTCGTTGATGAGGACATCAATACCATTGTTACACCCACAGCCTGCTGCTATATATCTTGGACCAATTACTAGAGCTCGCGCAAGCCAATTAAATTATCGGTACTTTCGTTTCTTGGTAATGATTCTAATGTTCATGAGAATATGATGCTGCCTAAATTGGATACATTTGTTTTGCTTACAAATGAAGGCCCTAGCTTGGAGAAGGATGGACATTGGAGCAAGAACAAGCATGGAGATAATGCCATGCGCAAAGGGAACAAACGGAGTTACAAGTGATGATTTCAGGACTTTGAAGCCACCATAATGGGTGCATGAAGCCTTGGACGAAATATACAAGATGCTACTTCATAAATGTCGTCCGAGGCTATTCTAGGTGCTGCGTCACCTTATTAGTGGGCCAGGCCCTTGTAATTTCGAAATACACAAGTATAGGCTATTTTTAGAGTCCGTATGTGTGGGGAAACAAGAGATAGGGTTGATTTGGACCCCTCCACCAAGGGCCACGAAATTCCCCCTCTTCCTCCATATATACAGCCCTTAGGGCACCGTTTAGACCTTGGGTTTTGTTTAGATTAAAAGTTAGCCATAGCTGCAACCCGGCGTGCCGTTTGTGTTCAACGACCGGACAAAGCGTCACAGAACCCCACCTTGATCAATAAAGCTTTCATCTTATATTCGCAATATCCAGATTGCAATCTCAGTTTCTTGCTTGTTCTTCGTTTGCTCGCAGGAAGCAGGCCCTCGTGGTCGAGGTTGATCGTGCTCGGCGTGGTCAATAACCCTCGGAAGTTGGTTTAGCGATTGCTAAGCGCGACGTCTCGCCGCGTTCGTAGTCGGATCGTCAAGGTCGACTTCCACGAAGCGATAGCCACCATCTCATCGAAACATCGGGACACCTTTGCCTCTATCAAGTGGTATCAGATTTTCAGGTTGCTCGGTGAGATTTTACAGTTTTTCGTAGATTAGATCGAGTCATTCTTCATACCTAAAGTCCACGAAAAAGCCACAAAAAAATTAGGGTTAGTTCATCATATCCGAACCAATCGAGCCTTTGCATAATCTTTTTAGGGTTTTGCTTTGTTGAATTTGCGGTTGCATCGTCGTGTCAAGTCTTTGGTCTTAGAGTCTAGTCTTTTAGAGTTTGAGTTACGGTCATAAGTTGTCACGCCGCCACCGCACCATCATCATCGCCTTGCCATCTACCACCCTTCTTATCCGCCACCGCTCGAATCCGTATCCATATACCACCACCAATCCGTATCCATATACCACCACCAATCCATATCCATATACCACCACCGCTACCATATACCACCACGCTGCCATATACCACCACCATATATCCACCACCAATCCGAGTTCCTTGCATATTAGGTTTGTTTTGAGATCCATCTAGTTTCGATTCGTGTTTCCTTGCGGAGTAGGTTCGGGAAAAAAAAAAAAAAAAAAGTCTGAAACCACCCTCGTTTAGGCCCAAAATTTTCAAAAGCGCACTTGTCGAAAAATTTTACGGCTATCCTATTTTTAGGTGTTTCTAAGTGTATTGAGACAGTCTCCGTTATAGAAAGTTTTTTGACCCGTTTCCAATTTTTGGGTCCGGGCTGTCGAAAAAAAAAAAATTTTTGGTCGAAAAAATTTCGTGCCCATCCTGTCAGTTTGACCTGGGAAGAGTTTTGAGACACTCGCCATTATAGTGATTTTTAAAAAAAAAAAAAAAAAGAGCCGCGCAAAAAAAAAGGCAGCGCAAAAAAAAAAGCGAAAAAAAAAAAAATTCCAGAGTGTGCTTTTCCCTTGTTTACGTGCAGCGCCGTGATTTTGTTAGTGTTCTAGGCTCGCGTCTCTAGCACGGTCTAGCCTAGGACCGACCTGATACCGTCGTTGGCGTTTATTCAACTTTGCATCTCTGAATTGATTATTGCTAACCTTTTTTTGCTACCATACTATAAGCCTTCCCAGCTCCACATACATCTACATCGTGCGTTTGACTCTCCACGGTAATCGCTCTATCAAGCTTTGAGAGTTTTGACTACATCGGTTTGCGATCACCGCTTTCTTCTTTGGGTAGAACTGGTAAGCATTTGAGATTTGCTTGACGGATTTGTTTGTCCACCACACCACCACTCTACTACAACAACAAGGATGAAACAGCCCTCCGCCGAGCATCCTTGATCATCCCCATGGACCTTCCGTCGCCTCACCAAGCTCCAAAAGGACCCATGACGAGAGCACGAGCTCGAGCTCTCGAGACCGAGGTGACTTCTCTCCTTAGTGAAATATCATATGACCCTCTCGAGACATGGCTACTACCTCAATCCGGAATGTTGTGCATGCTTAGGTACCAAGGAACCAACCTAGGAGAAGCTACAGCTCAAGATGGACACCAAGAGCAAGAGGAAGAACTGCGAGAGTCAGCGGGGGCGGTACTACCGCTCAAGCCAAGCGGTACTACCGCTGGGAGCCAAGCGGTACTACCGCTCTCCATCCGGCCTACTTCCGCAAAACCCGACACACTCCAGGAATCGAACGGCGTCGGAGCGGTACTACCGCTCAAGATAAGCAGTACTACCGCTGAAGCGGTACTACCGCCCTGGCAGTACTACCGCTGAAAGCGTACTACCGCCATGAAACAACAGTACTACCGCCCTGCTGCGTGCAGCGTTTGGGCGAGGCCCATGTACTCTTTCGCCCCAACTTACCCCTTGGAGGTCCTAGACTATAAATAGACCTTCCCTCATCCTTTCTAGGGTTAGCTTTGGATTTGCTCATATTTGGTGTGAGAGCCTTTGCTCATCCACTTGGCTACTTCTCCTTGAGATCAGGACCTCTCGGAGAAGATCCCCAAGCGGATTCAAGACCCCCTCTAGGGTGGACCCCATCAAGACCTCCTCGCGGAGAAAACGGCTACCCTTGTATCCTACCCTTTGTTGTCCTTGAATCTTGTATCACTTTATGCATTCGATAATCTAGCACTTGTGTGATCGTTTTCTTGTCGGTTGAGTGATCTCTCTCGTTCTCCCGTGTTTTCCCTCGTGTTCTTCCGCTCGTTCTTCGTGTTCCTCGTGAGGATTCTCTCCAAGCGTGAAAGATCGTCCACGTAGGGTTCCGCCCTACATCATCATGGTATCATGAGCCACGTTGATCACGTTATTGGAGCCCCTACCCTCTTTTCTAGCTTGATTTTGTTGTTTTGTCCTAATTCGAAAATTCCCCACAAAAATAGCCCCAATTTTTTTGTGATTTGTTAGTGTGATGAAATTTTGTTGATTTTGATCCGTGGATTTGCTTTGTTTAGTCGATCTAGCATCTCCCCAAGTTTCACCTCTTTCCATCCACAAAATCCATCAATTTTGACCCGAAATCGCCCATTTCCGCCCCAAAATCGCGCCACAGTTGAGCAATCGAGAAAATCCCGCCGGCGGTACTACCGCCCTTGAGCGGTACTACCGCTGTGGCGGTACTACCGCCCTCCTAAGCGGTACTACCGCTGAGCACGGCACTTCCGCCAGCCCCGTTCAGCCTAAAAATCGAAAAATCGCGACACGGCGGTACTACCGCCCGTTCAAGCGGTACTACCGCTTCTGGCGGTACTACCGCCCTCCCAGCAGTACTACCGCCCTAGCCAATTCAGCCTTCCGACTTTCACCATTTTCATCATAACTTTTCACTCCGAACTCCGATTTGAGTGTTCTTTGGCTCGTTTGAAGCTATCGGCGTGCCGAAGTCCTCACCTTGGTTTCACCACCTTTTGACACCATCAAATTTTCCGAACATCGGCATCTTTGCCTAGGGCTTAAACCACATCATCCGCTATACCACCTCCACTTTCCGCTACCACATTTTCGCTTTTGGTCTTTGAGAATTTGAGTTGTGGTTCCGTGTCCTATTGTGTTTGGCTATATAGAGTGCGGTTCGGCGTCAACATCACCACCACTCATCTTCGCCAAGGACTCATCATCGTCAGGGCGGTAACCTCGGCGACATCTTTGTCATCTCTCGCAATTGCATTGATAACCACATAGCCTTACTTTTGCGTTGCTTACCCATCGAGACTAGCCATTGAGTATTGCCGCAGCGTGACTTGTGCACCTTAGTGATCATACTCCATAGCATACATAGCATACCATAGTGGTGCATATCTTGAGATCAACTTGTGTGTCACAATGTTGTCATAGCATACACAATTGCTATCTTGGTTCGTGAAGTTTGCATAAGAAAAGAGCTCAAAAGTGAAAGAGCCACCCAAGCTTTTAAGCAAAGAGGAAAGATAAGCAAAGAGCTTATAAGCAAGAACCATAGCATCATACAACATTAAGATTGTCATATCCGATCATCTTGGATCATAGCACGAAATATCATACATATAGCATACTTGGGATAGAGATCGTTGCATTTTGCCTAATAGGTTGTGCACAAGTTAGCGTATCCGCCTTTTGTGCAATCGTGCTAGCGTCTCTCTAGTATTGTGCAACAAGAGCATTCTCGTGGTTTCCACATTTTGGCTCACTTTTGGTTTGCACAATCCCACTTATCTATTTGCGTGTGTGTTTCCGTGTACCACTACTTGCTTGGTCTACTTGTTACATTTGCGAATTTGCGAATCTTTTCAACTTTATTGAGTCTCACTTACAATTGCATCAAATTTTGTGCCACCATCCTAACCGAGCTCCACCATAAGCTTTTATTTGTGTAGGTGTGAGAACCGACAAGAATCGGTACCAAGAGTGCTATTTCATTGTCCGCATTTGAGTGAACTTGATTCATTTTCAACATCGGTCAAAGGTACATTGGTATAAGTTCTTTTCCGTTCTACCACTCACATCTTGTTTGGAATGATGGATAGGCCAAGTTCTTCTACCAACCCACTCTTCATCGAGAAAGGCGGCGACATGTCCTCATCGTCACCAAGAGCCACCTCTTTGGTGCTGTGGCGTTGCACCAAGAACAACAAGCAATGGCGACCGCGCCGACAACCTCGCCACCGACTTGCGACTCTCCGAGCAGCGTACAAGAGACTACCGACAACAAGTTCGAGGCTCACAAGGAAGAGAATGATGCAAGAATGGGCGAGATCCCGCGTTGATGAGAAAGCGGCATCATTCCACTTCTTCATCATCAAAGCGGAGCCGCTCGAGTCGACATTCGGCGACACATTCTCGACTCAAGTACACCGTCATCGAACACTCTTGACGAGCAGCGCCAAGACCGTCATGCATCTCGCAACCCGCTACATGACAAGCATTCACAAGAGCAAGTTGATGATCAAGTTCCTCGTCCTCAATCAAACCAAGAGGCTTTTGCTCAAGCCCAAAACGACAACGTCTTAAATGCGCCAACAAGAGGAAGAAAGAGCGCGTCGTCACCAAGGCGAACAAGGCGCCAAGGCTCAGCGTCTTCAACAACAACAACGTGAAGCGCAAGCTCTTGAGGCATAGCGTGCCCTTCAAGAATCAAGTAGAGCCTTAGCCAACCGCAATCATGAGCAGGCGCAATCAAGAGGAAGCCCTTGAGAAGAAATCCAAGAGAGGAACTACCAACCTCATGTACAGCGTCAAGTTCCTCAAGCTCCTCCACAAGCTCGTCAAGCTCCACCTCAACATCAAGTTCAACAAGAGCAAGTTGATCATGGTCTTCCTCCGCGCCAAGAGCAACATGAAGGCGAGTACATTCCACGTCAAGGGCGTCATCATCAACATCGCCAACAACACAATGAAAACAGCGCTTCTGACAAGCTAAAATTCACCATGCCCAAGTTCAATGGAAGCAATGACCCGAAGACTACCTCTCATGGGCATTGAAGGTTGACAAAATCTTCCGTTTGCACAACTACGATGAAGCGAAGAAAATCGCTATGGCATCACTTGAGTTCCAAGATTATGTGCTCATATGGTGGGAACAAATCATTGGCGACGACAAGCAAGAGGTGAACCCCAATCACCACTTGGGCTCAAATGAAGGATGTCATGCGAGCACGTTTTGTGCCAACCTACTACAACGCGACCTCTTCAAGAAACTCCAACTACTCAAGCAAGGAACAAAAGCGTTGAAGAATACTACAAGGAGATGGAGATAGCCATGATTGAGCCAATGTCAAGGAAGATGATGAGCAAACTATGGCACGTTTCTTGAATGGACTCAATCATCCCATCAAGAAGATCGCCGACTTCCAACCATACTCAACCCTCATTGAGCTCGTGCATCAAGCTACAAAGGCGGGCGCCAAGTACAAGATGACTTCAAATCGCCAAGTACTCATCCAAGACCTCTGACTTCTCCAACAACCAAGCTTCAACGACTCCTCCAACATCTACACCAACCAAGCTTCCTTCAAGAAGCAGCGACAAGTCAAGTTACAAGAAGACATCGACAAGTTCAAGTCGTCCTCCTCCTACTACAAGCAACCTCAAGCCGCGTGCTTCATCCTCTACTCCGACCGATGAGACCATCAAGACAAGCTCCTTCAAGTGTTTCACTTGCGGCGGCCGAGCCACAAGTCATCTGAATGCACCAACAAGCGCACCATGATCCTCAGCAGCGATGGCACATATGACTCTATGAGTGAAGAGGAAATGGAAGCCCTTGAGCAAGTGGCCATGCACGGCAAGTGAATGAAGATGAAGATGATCAAGTCTTTTGTGATGAGGATTGAGCCCGCTCTCGTTGTCTCCAAGGTCTTGACTCTTCAACATCAACAAGAAGAAGACCAGCGATGCCACATCTTCCACACAAAAGCCGGCATCAATGGGCGGTCCATCAAGGTCATCATCGATGGAGGTAGTTGCCACAACTTGGCAAGTGAAGAACTATGCTCCAAGCTACAATTGGTCGAGAGGAAGCACCCACACCCTACAAGGTTCAATGGCTAAGTGACTCGGCACTATCTGAGTCGAGCATCGGTCCAAGTCTCCTTCAAAATTGGTGCTTATGAAGACACTTTGGAGTGTGATGTGGTCCCAATGACCGTTTGCCACCTCCTTCTTGGTCGACCATGGCAATTCGACCGTGGTGTCATCCACAATGGGCGAACCAATCACTATAGCTTCAAGATGAAAGGGAAGGAGTATGTGCTCGACCTATGTCTCCTAGTCAAGTGATAGCCGACAAGCAAGCCACACATCATAGAGAAAAGAGTGAAAGTGATCCACCCAAAAGTGAGTGAGAGCCACAAGCCAAATTTGAGAGACTCTTAGCCTAGAGAAAAACCTCATTCTATTTGCCACCAAAAGTGAGATGAGAGAAGTGTGTGAGCACCCATCAGTGTGATGCACTTTGTCCTTGTGTGCAAGGATGGAGAACCAAAACTAACACCATTCACGAGCTACCTTTGGTGTTTCAATCTCTTTGCAGGAATTTCAAGATGTTTTCCCGATGAGCTACCTCGGGTCTACCTCCTCTTGAGGCATTGAGCATCGAATCGACCTCATCCCGGGCGCCGCTACCAAACAAAGCTCCATACCGAGTCAATCCGGAAGAAACCAAGGAGATTCAGCGGCAAGTACAACAACTCATCGACAACGGTCATGTGCGTGAAAGCCTAAGCCCTTGTGCCGTTCGGTTATTCTTGTGCCTAAGCCCGATGGAAGTTTCCGCTTGTGTTCGATTGTAGACCTATCAATGCTATTACCGTTCGATATAGGCATCCCATTCCTCGCTTAGATGACATGCTTGATGAACTTAGTGGAGCCAACTTTTCTCAAAATTGATCTTAAAAGTGGCTATTATCAAATCGCATACAAGAGGGTGATGAATGGAAAACTGCTTTCAAAACCAAATTTGGTTTATATGAGTGGTTAGTGATGCCTATGGGTCTTTCGGAAGCTCCGGTACTTTTGTCGTCTTATGCATCATGTGCCGTCCTTATATTGGAGTCTTTGTTGTGGTTTACTTTGATGATATTCTTGTGTTTAGCAAAACCATGAAAGAGCACTTCAATCATGTAAAATCTGTGTTGCAAACTCTTACAAGGAAAGCCTTTATGCAAACTTGAAAAAATGCACTTTTGGAGTTGACAAAGTGGTTTTCTTGGGTTTTGTTGTTTCTTCAAAGGGTGTCCATGTTGATGAATCTAAAATTGAAGCAATCAAAACTTGGCTAACCCACCAATTTGCAACAAGTCGAAGTTTTCTTGGTCTTGCGGGTTTCTATCGTCGCTTTGTGAAAGATTTTAGCACAATTGCCGCTCCTTTGCATGCTTTGAGCAAGAAGAATACTCCCTTTGTTTGGGGAACTTTGCAATCAACGCTTTTGATGAGCTCAAGTCTTTGCTTACTCATGCTCCGATTCTTGCTTTGCCCAATTTTGACAAAACTTTTGAGGTTCATTGTGATGCAAGTGGTGCGGAATTGGCGGAGTTTTGATGCAAGAAAAACGAGCCATTGCTTATTTTAGTGAAAAACTCTCCGGTGCTCAACAATTATCCATCTATGACAAAGAATTGTATGCTTTAGTCGTGTGCTACATGTTTGGGAACATTACCTTAGACCGCATGAGTTTGTCATCCATACCGATCATGAAGCAGCTTAAGTACCTCAAAGGTCAAACTAAATTGAACAAGCGTCATGCCAAATGGAGTGAATTCATTGAATCTTTTCCTTATGTGATCAAGTACATTAAGGGTAAAGAAAATGTAGTTGCCGGCAGCGCTTTCACGCATAAACATGCTTGTCACTCAACTTGAGTTGAATGTTATTGGTTTTGAGCATATAAAAGACTTGTATGAGCATGATCCATCTTTTGCTTCTCCTTATGCTAAGTGTTTGGCCTTGCATCGTCTTGGGAACAATATTACATCAAGGATGGTTACCTTATGAGAGCTAACAAACTTTGCATTCCGAGTCTTCTCTTCGTTTGCTCCTTTTGCAAGAGGCTCATGGGCGGCCTCATGGGACACTTTGGACGCGACAAGACATTCGCCGCACTCTCCAACAACTACTTTTGGCCCAAGATGTTCATGACGTCTCACGCTTCACCAACCGATGCTACACATGTGCAAAGCTAAGTCTAAAGCTCAATCTCATGGTCTTTACATGCCTCTTCCTATTCCATATCAACCATGGGAAGACATTAGTATGGATTTTGTACTTGGTTTGCCTAGGACTCAAAATGGCAAGGATTCCGTCTTTGTTGTTGTGGATAGATTTTCTAAAATGGCACATTTCATTCCTTGCAACAAGATGAGCGATGCTTCACATGTTGCAAATCTCTTTTGTAGGAAATCTTGCGACTCCATGGCGTACCAAAGACAATCGTCTCCGATCGTGACGTCAAGTTCTTGAGTTACTTTTGGAAGACCCTATGTGCCAAGCTCGGAATCAAGCTCTTGTTCTCCTCGGCATACCATCCTCAAACCGGCGGCCAAGCGGAGGTGACGAACACACACTATCCACTCTGCCGTGTCTTGATCAAGAAGAACATCAAGGAGTGGGAAGCATGTCTACCCATCGCCGAAATCGCCTACAATCGTGCAAGACATTCAACTACCGGCAAGTCCCCTTGAGGTCGTCTACGGTTTCAACCCGTTGTCCCCATTGGACATTCTACCACTTCCTCTCCAAGGCGCACCAACATGGATGCAAGTGAGCGAGCAAGGTACATCAAGAAGATGCTGCGAAGAAACAAGGCACACCATCGGCGCCAAGTACAGCGCCAAACAAACAAGCTCAACGCCAACAAGCAACCCATCGTCTTCAACATTGGTGATCTAGTGTGGCTACACCTTCGCATGAGACCGCTTCCCCAAAGAGCATAAGTCAAACTTCTCCCTCGAGCCGATGGACCTTTCAAGGTACTATGCGCTTCTAGCGACAACGCTTACAAGATCGACATACCTCGAGACAAGTACAGCGTGGCGACATCTTCAACGTCAAGGACCTCGCACCTTTCCATGGAGATGAAGCTTTTGATCCGAGTCGGATCTCTCCCAAGGGGAGATGATGCGGAGCATCCTTGATCATCCCCATGGACCTTCCGTCGCCTCACCAAGCTCCAAAAGGACCCATGACGAGAGCACGAGCTCGAGCTCTCGAGACCGAGGTGACTTCTCTCCTTAGTGAAATATCATATGACCCTCTCGAGACATGGCTACTACCTCAATCCGGAATGTTGTGCATGCTTAGGTACCAAGGAACCAACCTAGGGAAGCTACAGCTCAAGATGGACACCAAGAGCAAGAGGAAGAACTGCAGAGTCCAGGGGGAGCGGTACTACCGCTCAAGCCAAGCGGTACTACCGCTGGGAGCCAAGCGGTACTACCGCTCTCCATCCGGCCTACTTCCACAAAACCCGACACACTCCAGGAATCGAGCAGCGTCGGGCGGTACTACCGCTCAAGATAAGCGGTACTACCGCTGAGGCGGTACTACCGCCCCCAAGCAGTACTACCGCTGAAAGCGTACTACCGCCATGAAACAACAGTACTACCGCCACACTGCGTGCAGCGTTTGGGCGAGGCCCATGTACTCTTTCGCCCCAACTTACCCCTTGGAGGTCCTAGACTATAAATAGACCTTCCCTCATCCTTTCTAGGGTTAGCTTTGGATTTGCTCATATTTGGTGTGAGAGCCTTTGCTCATCCACTTGGCTACTTCTCCTTGAGATCAGGACCTCTCGGAGAAAGATCCCCAAGCGGATTCAAGACCCCCTCCTAGGGTGGACCCCATCAAGACCTCCTCTCGGAGAAAACGGCTACCCTTGTATCCTACCCTTTGTTGTCCTTGAATCTTGTATCACTTTATGCATTCGATAATCTAGCACTTGTGTGATCGTTTTCTTGTCGGTTGAGTGATCTCTCTCTCGTGTTCTTCCTCGTTCTTTTTCCTCGTGTTCTTCGTGAAAGATCGTCCACGTAGGGTTCGCCTACATCTTCGCTCCACATACATCTACATCGTTCCTCGTTGTGGTTGTATTTATCCACCACACCATCACCACCACTTCCTAGTAGTCAGCCGAATCATATTCTTGTGTGTTTCTATTGCTAACCATGGCGGGATCACAAGCAAGCGTGGGAGAACATGACAAACAAAGCGCTACATGATAAGTTTCAACAAATGATGAGTGGGCAGGTGGACGATGTGCTAAATAGATTTAGGCCATGGAGAAGATAGATGGCATTGAGAAGGCGTTGAAACAAAGCTCGATAACAAGTTTAATGAATTGCTGCGTGCGTCTACCACCACCACCCGGCTGCACCTAACGCACCTCTACTACAACAACAAGGACTACCTCCACATGTGAAACAGCCCTCCATGAGCTTCCGTGTCCCTCTTGACTGGCCAAGCTCTTTGGTGCTCTTTGTTGATATACTGTGGCTCCTGCTGCTGCGGTGGGGAGGATGATTATGTGAGCTTACGAGGATGAGGTTGATCAACATCGAACTCGTGCAACCACCAGCACCACAACCACAACCAGGTCGTCCACATGCAAATAATGGCAATGTTGGGCTCCCCTTGGTGCGAGATCATGACCATCTCCTAAACTGAAATTGAATATTCCACCATTTGAGGGTAGATATGTTTCTGATATATATCTTACTTGGGAGTTAGAAACTGAACAACGATTTACATGTTTACAATATCACGAGGAGAGGCGTGTTCTGCTGCTGTTTGTGCTTTCACTAGCTTTGCATGTGTTTGGTGGTGCGAACATTGTAGATTATATCTGTTCCAGCTACTTGGGCTGCTTTGAAAACTGCTATGCGTACTCGTTGGGTTCCACCATATTATCAGCGTGAATTACTTCAAAAATTGCAGCGCTTAAGACAAGGAAAAAATTCGGTGAAGAATATTATCAGGAATTACAAACTGGCTTGATTAGATGTGGTATTGTTGAGGAGAATGAAGCTATGCTTGCGTTTTCTGGGTGGATTAAATAGAGATTCAGACCATTCTAGACTACAAGGATTATAATAATATCACTCGATTATTCCATCTTGCTTGTAAAGCTGAGCGTGAAGTCTTGAGGATCGGCGAGGCCTTGGGCGGACTAACTTTTCTGCAGGTCGACCTTCATCATGGACACCACGTGCATCATCTACTTCCACGTTCTACTACACGGCACCTCCGTCGGCTGCCACCTCAACCGTGATACAAGAAAGCAGGCACAACCACCACTATCGCCAAGAGCACACTGCTTTGGGCCTACAGAGCTCTTCTTCTTCCATGGCGTCAGCAGGGCACACAAGTGATATTATTTGTCGTCGTTGTAAGGAAGAGGACATTTTCTTGAGAGAATGCCAATCTCAGCGTGTGATGATTGCTCACGAGGATGGTGGGTATGAGTCCGCTAGTGACTATGATGAAGAGACTTTGGCTCTTATTACACATGAAGAACACGGTGGAGATGATTACGATCTTGAGGCGCAATACATGGCTCTTTGAAGATCTGACAGGTATGAATGTTTAGTTGCTCAACGTGTTTTGAGTGTGCAGGTTACACAAGCTGAGCAAAATCAGAGGCATAACTTGTTCCATACAAAGGGAGTTGTGAAGGAGCGTTCTATTAGCGTCATCATAGATGGAGGAGCTGCAACAACTTGGCTAGCATGGATATGGTGGAAGCTTTCTCTCACCACAAGACCACATCCACATCCTTACTACATCCAATGGTTCAACAACAGCGGCAAGGTTAAGGTAACACGTCTTTGTTCGTGTGCATTTTAGTATCTCTACATATGCTGATTATGTTGATTGTGATGTGGTACCTATGCAAGCATGTTCCTTATTACTTGGTAGACCATGGCAATTTGATAAAATTCTGTACACCATGGTAGAAACAATCAGTATACTCTTGTTCACAAGGATAAAAATATTACTTTGCTTCCTATGACTCTGATTCCATTTTGAAAGATGATATTAATAGAGCTAATAAAGCAAAACAGGAGAAAAATAAGAGTGAAAATCAGATTGTGGCAAAAGAATTTGAGCAACAAATGAAGCCTAATAATAAACCATCTAATGTTGCTTCGAAATTAAACTGAAAAGTGCATGTTTATTTGCCACCAAATCTGATATTGATGAGCTAGATTCTAGCAAATCTGTTTGCTATGCTTTTGTGTGCAAAGAGGCATTATTTTCATTCGAGGGCGTGCCTTCCTCTTTGCCCCTCTGTCACTAACATTTTGCGGGAGTTATTGGCGTCTTCCCACAAGGCGTGCCACAGGATTACCACCTATTCGAGGATTGAGCATCAAATTGACTTAATTCCGGTGCATCGCTACCAACCGCGCACCATACCGTACCAATCCGGAGGAGGCGAAGGAGATTATCGTCAAATACGGGAGCTGCTCGACAAAGGTTATATCTGCGAATCTCTTAGTCCTTGTGCTGTTCCTATTATACTAGTGCCTAAAAAGGATGGTGCGTCGGCGTATGTGTGTTGATTGTAGAGGCATTAATAATATTACTATTAGTTATCGTCATCCTATTCCTAGGCTAGATGATATGCTTGATGAATTGAGTGGCTCTACAATATTCTCCAAAGTTGATTTGCGTAGTGGATACCATCAAATTCGTATGAAATTGGGAGATGAATGGAAAACAGCATTTAAAACTAAGTTTGGATTATATGAGTGGTTAGTCATGCCTTTTGGGTTAACTAATGCACCTAGTACTTTCATGAGATTAATGAGCGAAGTTTCGTGCTTTCATTGGACGATTTGTGGTAGTTTACTTTGATGATATACTGATTTATAGCAAATCTTTGGAAGAACATTTGGAACATTTCGTGCTGTTTTAATGCTCTCGTGATGCGTTTGTTTGGTAACCTTGGGAAGTGCACCTTTTGCACCGACCGAGTATCTTTTCTTGGCTATGTTGTTACTCCACGGGAATTGAAGTTGATAAAGCCAAGATTGAAGCTATTGAGAGTTGGCGCAGCCAAAGCAGTCACACAAGTGAGGAGTTTTCTTGGACTCGCTGGTTTCTATAGGCGTTTTGTGAGAGACTTTAGCACCATTGCTGCACCTCTCAATGAGCTTACAAAGAAGGATGTGCCTTTTGTTTGGGGTACCTTACGGGAAGAAGCCTTCACGGTATTGAAAGATAAGTTGACACATGCTCCTTTACTCCAACTTCGACTTTAATAAGACTTTTGAGCTTGAATGTGATGCTAGTGGAATTGGATTAGGAGGTGTGTTATTACAAGATGGCAAACCTGTTGCATACTTTTACGAAAAATTGAGTGGGCCTAGTCTGAACTATTCTACTTATGACAAAGAATTATATGCTCTTGTTAGGACTTTAGAGACATGGCAACATTATTTATGGCCCAAAGAATTTGTTATACATTCGATCATGAATCTTTGAAACATATTAAAAGTCAAGCTAAACTGAATCGTAGACATGCTAAATGGGTTGAATTCATTGAGACTTTCCTTATGTCATTAAACACAAGAAGGGTAAAGAAAATGTTATTCTTGATGCTTTGTCTCGTCGATATACTATGCTTTCACAACTTGACTTCAAAATATTTGGTTTGGAGACCATCAAAGATCAATATGTGCATGATGCTGATTTTAAAGATGTAATGCAGAATTGTAAAGAAGGAAGAACATGGAACAAGTTCGTTATTAATGATGGTTTTGTGTTCCGTGCTAACAAGCTATGCATTCCTGCTAGCTCTGTTAGTCTTTTGTTGTTGCAGGAGGCGCATGGAGGAGGATTAATGGGACACTTTGGCGTCAAGAAGGCGGAGGATATACTTGCTACACATTTCTTTTGGCCAAAGATGAGGCGGGATGTTGGCGTTTTGTTGCTCGCTGCACTACATGTCAAAAAGCTAAGTCACGACTCAATCCTCATGGTTTATATATGCCTTTGCACTGTGCCTAGTGTTCCTTGGGAGGATATATCTATGGACTTTGTTTTAGGTTTACCTCGAACAAAGAAGGGAGGATAGCATATTTGTTGTCGTGGATAGATTCTCGAAAATGGCACACTTTATACCATGTCATAAAAGCGATGATCTTTGTTAATGTTGCTGATTTGTTCTTTCATTGAAATTATTAAGCTTGCATGGTGTGCCAAATACTATTGTTTCAGATCGTGATACTAAATTTCTTAGCCACTTTTGGAGATGTTTATGGGCTAAGTTGGGGACTAAACTGCTTTTAGTACTACTTGTCACCCCAAAGCTGATGGACAAACTGAAGTAGTCAATAGAACATTGTCTACTATGCTTAGGGCTGTTTTGAAGAATAATAAGAAAATGTGGGAAGAATGCTTGCCTCATATTGAATTTGCTTATAATCGTTCATTGCATTCTACTACTAAGATGTGCCCTTTTGAAATTGTGTATGGCTTCCTACCTCGTGCACCTATTGATTTGTTGCCTCTTCCATCTTGGAGAAGGTTAATTTTGATGCTAAAGAGCGTGCTGAATTGATTTTAAAAATGCATGAGATAACTAAGGAAAACATTGAGCGTATGAATGCTAAATATAAACTTCTTTGGAGATAAGGGTAGAAAACATGTTGTCTTTGCACTGGAGATCTTGTTTGGTTACATTTGCGTGAGATAGGTTTCCTAATTTGCATAAATCAAAGCTAATACCACGTCTTGATGGTCCATTTAAGGTGTTAGAAAATAAATGATAATGCATATAAACTTGAGCTGCTGCAGATTTTGGGGTTAGTCCACTTTTAACATTGCAGATTTGAAGCCTTATTTGGGTGAGGAATATGAGCTTCCGTCGAGGGCGACTTCATTTCAAGAAGGGAGGATGATGAGGACATCAATACCATTGTTACACCCACAGCCCCTCTTGCTACATATCTTGGACCAATTACTAGAGCTCGCATGCGCCAATTAAATTATCGGTACTTTCGTTTCTTGGTAATGATTCTAATGTTCATGAGAATATGATGCTGCCTAAATTGGATACATTTGTTTTGCTTACAAATGAAGGGCCTAGCTTGGAGAAGGATGGACATTGGAGCAAGAACAAGCATGGAGATAATGCCATGCAAGAGGAACAAACGGAGTTACAAGTGATGATTCAGGACTTTGAAGCCACCATAATGGGTGCATGAAGCCTTGGACGAAATATACAAGATGCTACTTCATAAATGTCGTCCGAGGCTATTCTAGGTGCTCGTCACCTTATTATTGGGCCAGGCCCATGTAATTTCGAAATACTTAAGTATAGGCTGTTTTTAGAGTCCGTATGTGTGGGGAAACAAGAGTTAGGGTTGATTTGGACCCCTCCACCAAGGGCCACGAAATTCCCCCTCTTCCTCCATATATACAGCCCTTAGGGCACCGTTTAGACCTTAGGTTTTGTTTAGATTAAAGTTACGCCATAGCTGCAACCCGGCGTGCCGTTTGTGTTCACGACCGGACAAAGCGTCACAGAACCCCACCTTGATCAATAAAGCTTTCATCTTATATTCGCAATATCCAGATTGCAATCTCAGTTTCTTGCTTGTTCTTCGTTTGCTCGCGGAAGCAGGCCCTCGTGGTCGAGTTGATCGTGCTCGGCGTGGTCAATAACCCTCGGAAGTTGGTTTAGCGATTGCTAAAGGCGCGACGTCTCGCTGCGTTCGTAGTCGGATCGTCAAGGTCGACTCCCTCGAAGCGATAGCCACCATCTCATCGAAACATCGGGACACCTTTGCCTCTATCGTGGGCGATCTTTCACGTTTGGGTGGGATCCCTCGAAGAACACGATGAACACGGGGAGAAGCGGAGAGAAATCACAAGGGAAACACTCAAGAACAAGTCCAATCACACATCCACTAGACAATCAAACACACAAGATCACAAGGTACATGAACAACAAAGGGAAAGATACAAGGTAAGGTTCATCTCCAAGAGGAGGTCTTGATGATATCCTAGAGCGGATCTTCCATAAGAGAGTCTTGATGATATCCATGAGGATCTTCTCACATGGAGGTCTTGAACTCCATGGGAGTAGTAATCTCTCTCTCTCTCTCAAGAGTAGAGGTAGGAGCAAAGCTCACCTAAGAATGAGCTATCATATTTGCTAACCCTAGAAAGGAAGTGGAGGTGGTCTATTTATAGTCTAAGCCACGAAGGGGTAAGTGGGAGAGGATACAAGGCCAAAGGCCCATGGCTGCTGCAGGAGGGCGGTAGTACCGGGCTCATGGCGGTAGTACCGCAATGATAATACCGCTTGGAATGCGGTAGTACCGCTTGGGTGGTATAGCGGTAGTACCGCTTGGAGTGGGCGGTAGTACCGCTCGTTACGGAAGCGGACAGGTTCTCTTCCTCCTTCTCTTCCATGCTTCCCTCATGGACGGTGTAGTCGTTCCTTGGCGCTAGCACTCCTCCTCGACATCCGTGAAGCTCCGACAATACTTATGCATGCACACGGAGAAGTGTCAAGTAGTATACCATCCTCGAAGGGGTCAAGTGAACACGTGTAAAGGAGAAGATTCACCTTTATGTATGAGAAGTAGAGGTTGCACGTGTCACTTGCCAAGCGGACTCTTGACATGGTGATGACCGTGGGATGCTCCGCATCATCCCTCCCCTTGGGAAAGATCCGACCTCGGATCGAAGACCAAATCACCATGGGAAAGAGATAAGCGTCATTTGTGTTGAAGTGGACAATCACCAAGTACTTGTCATCTTGAAGCTCGAAATGGGCACTCTCCAATGTCGCGCCATCTTGTGATTCCTTCAAAAGGAGTAAATAGAACAAACACTTGGAAAAACAAATGTGGTTAGCATTAGTGCGAAACCAAGCATTCAAGAGGTGATTCACCAAACAAGTGTTGTCATCAAGCATAGCATAGGGTGTGACAAAGGATTCTGACATGGCATGTAAGCATATCAATCGAGCACAAGCAAAAATATCATGGGAACAAGCATGTAAATGTGAGGTAGAGATGCAAATGTGTGTGACAAGAGCATAAGCATCCACCTCAAGGTCATAGCAAGCATGCATAAAGCGCTCGACAAATGGTCGATGGTAGGCATAGGAAGTATTCACAACACCAAATAAAATGAAGTGTATAAACACATGGGTCAAGTGCAAGACAATCCAAGCATAATGTGCATAGGGTGTCGTGAATATAGTGTGGCACTCAACGCAATAGAAAGAGCAATTATTCATCATGTGTGGGGCCATCAAATCAAGCATGTAGCAATCAATGGGATATGGCATATGTGAAGAAATGATATTGGTGCAACCAACCATATGATAGTAGCAAGTAGTCCAAGAATTGGATGCAACACACAAGGTATATATATCATGAAGCATGGAAATGTGGCAATCATTGGTGAAAGCAATATCTCGAACATGCGGGCAAATGGTGGAAGCAACACATGAAGTATGATCCACAATATCCAAGCTCAAGAAGGATGTCACCTTGAAAGTGTGTCCTTGTGCATTCTTCATAATGCGAAGTGGAAGCAAATATGGTGTAGAAGCGAGTGGTGGTAGAATGTATGAGGCTCGCTCTCAAGAGCTCGAATGGTCAACTCACGTGAAGTGGAAGTCGACACAAAGTCCAAGTATCCTACACATGCACAAAACAAAACAAAGAGCATTATGCGCATGGTAGATAAACACATCATCCATCATGATGGTTCTCATCTTTGCACAAAACCATTAGAAGCACAAGTGCATGAATAATATGATGCAACAATGGCTAAATTCATGGCACTAGGTATATGGTGCAAAGAAGTAAGACAAGCATGCTTCACAAGAATTATGTCAAAATCTCCAAACATATGTGAGAATGCTATGGGGCAAACTCATGAGCAAGGCGAATAGCATGGTTGCACTCAATACATGGAAAATCTAGTATGAGGGAGGCAACATATGGAGATATGTGACAAGAAGCGATAACAATGATGTGCAAAGCATGTAGATGGTTGTCATCAACCGCATGAAATGAGCAAGTATGAATCATTGGTGATGCAACATAAGCAAGCATTGTAATCAAGTCGTGCAAACTAGTGGGCGAAGATGCAACACACTAGAGTAAATCATGGCAATCATGTCATGTGAGCAAATAATAGGCAAAGAAAATGCACATGACATATCGCAAGCACGAACACAAAGCAAGATCATAGTGTCATCATAGGCATGGGGCACAAAGCAATCATGGCAATAACAAACAATATCTCCACCACGCTTGCAAATACACATACAAGTACTAGAATCAATCATCATGTGTAATGCAAAGCATGGGTCACAAATGCATGGCAAAGGCATAGGAATGGGCATATCATGCAAAGTGAACATGGCAAGATGGGCAAAGGATATATAATGGACAACTACCCATAACCATGTGAGGGCCATGTAAAAGAAATGCGCGAAGTGTTTGCGCGAAGTGAGCGGTGGGAAAGGCAATCCATGGGATCCCAAATCATCGGTGCTCTCTAGAGCTCGTTTTGTCAACTCGTGGGATTGCGAGTTTGACAAGTATTCATGGGTACCTACACAAAAGAGACACAAACGAAAGAAATTGTGTGTGTGGTAAATGTACACATCATCCATCATGATGTGTATGTGCAAGTGAGTGTTAGCACAAGATAAGCATCGCTCAAAGAAATTTGATGCATAGTATAAGAACATGTCATCCATCATGAAATAATAGTTGTTATGTATGACACGATGGGGACACAAATTGAGAATGCGAGTATATGGCACATTAATATCATGTTTATTCATGGGGAGCATATGGTGCACACAAGTATTGGGATCATGCAATGGATGGGATGGATCAAAATCTCCTAACATGTATGAGGAAACTATGGGAGTCTCCTCATGAGCAATATTGGAAACATCATTTGGAGAAAATGGACAACATCCAAAACAATACATATCCGAAGCTAGGTGGGCATGGCATGGCATATGAGATAAATGATGCAAAGGGAGCATATCAATATCATCACAAGAAAATAAATGCCAATAACCATGGGCTTGTCATCTATGCCATATGTGCAAATTGGGTTTATTTTAATGGCATATGCATAGTCACTATGGAGAGATTGCAAATAAGACATATGGTTGATCTCATGCATAGCATATGACAAGTCAAGCGGATTAGCAAACATGATGTGACCTAAAGAATTGTCACAAGAAATCCTATGTAACATAGCATCACAACTAATAGACTCCACATGAGAATCATCATATTCATCATAAATGGGCAAATCATCACATGGGAAATCATACTAGAATGTAGCATGTCAATAGGGTGATCAACATCATGCAAGCAATCAATGTCAAGAATGTCCACTAGTGGGACTAGAGCATCACCGTCACCTATGTTACCTTTGTCATTCCACTCAAGTGGTGTAGGTGAGGTGGGAAAGACCAAATGGTGGTCATCTTCATCTTGATGGAACCATGTGGGGGGTGCATCATAGTCCACCATGGCCATCGTCTTGTCCAAAGGGAGGGCGAAGTAAATCGAGGATCGGCGTCATCATAAATGGGACCTAGCACCAAATGAGAAGACACAATAGAGGTAGAGGTCAAGTTGTTAGTGTTGAAAGTGGCCTCACATGACCTATCAACTATCTCACTCTCTCTATGTGGTGGTTCACTCACTCCCTCGAAATAGGTGCACTCAATCTCACGTATGGTGGAGTCACTCATCTCACTCAAGTGGTGGGGTTTGTGGCTCTCCTCACATGGGAATTGGGGCAACACATCATATATGGGGCTAGTGGTGAAGTCACTCTCACTCTCAATATGGTGGCACAAGTCACTCAAGTCATCATACATCGCCGTGGTCGAAGGGAAAATCCCATGCTCAACCGTCTCGTAGTCGTAAATGCGTGGATGAAGGCGAAGATGGCACATCATCGCTCTCAAATCGTGGATGAAGGCGAAGATGGCTCAACATCACTCTAAATCGTGGATGAAGGCGAAGATGGCACAACATCACTCTCGCCTCCTAAGATGGAAGCATCATCCTTGCTCGCCACCTTGTCGCTTGCCTCCAAAGCTTGGTCCTTGAAGGTCTCCGTAGTCGTACTTGTTGCCGCGCACTATCTTGAAAAAGAGTCAAGGTAGACTCGGCATCATCAATGCCACAAAGAGAGATGACGGTGAAGTCACACTTGGGAGCATCGTCTTGGAGCTTGTCGGGCTTGGACATCGTGGTGGTACTAGCCTCATGCTTGTCGTGAGAGCTTGGTCGCATGAAGTATGCTTGGGGTGGAGAAGCCTTGGCCTTCATGAATTCTTGTTCTTTGAGAGCACCAATGTAGTAGTCGTCGATGGACTTGTAGTTCTCGAGGAAGATAGTCTTGGAGATGTCGTTGTTCAATCCCATCATGAAGTGAAACTTCATCGAAATGGGGTCATCCACGCCGGCTCGTCGCAAGGCAATCTTCATCTCCTTGAAGTACTTGTCGATGGACTTGGATCCTTGGGTGGTGTTCTCCAATTGGCGTCGAAGTTGTTCCGTGTAGGTTGGAGGCACGAACTCTCGCCGCAAAGCTCTCTTCATCTTGGGCCAACTCATGTCGTAGTGCTCCGAAGGTGTGTGAAGCCACCAAGTTGAGGCATAGTCGTGGAAGTTTCTTGTGGCGCACTTCACTTGATCTTCGGGAGGAACTTGATGTAGCTTGAGGTAGTCGTCCATCAAACGCTCCCACTCGAGGTACTCCTCGGGTTCTTGAGTCCCATAGAAAGGAATCACATGGTCGATGTCGAGGTCGTAGTAGCTCGGTGAAGTCGCGGACTTGAGCTTGGGAGCTTCTCTTGGCGTAGCCTTGAGGTTCTTGTTGGCAAAGATGCCGTATGTCCGTAGGCGAAGATGCCTTGAAGTCGCTTGGTGAAGATGCCAAGGGAGATGGTGAAGTCATTGAGCGTTTGTTGATGTAGAGCTCTTGACCTTCACGTTCTTCTTGGTGATGGTGTCGATGCCGATGTGATCTTGCCGGAGACGGTAGCTCGGAAGCATGTGCTCTTGAGCGTCTTCTCGAAGATGAGGAAGATCGCTTGTAGGCCTTGATGAGGGCTTTGATCTCCTCCATTTGAGCTTGCATCTTGGCGTCGGAGTTGTTGTTCGTGGCATCGAACTCGTCGTTGTTGTTGTAGACCGAAGGTGAAATGCCTTGCCTATCCATCACAAGACTCGAGTAGAGGTGAGTAGGAAATGAGATAAACAATACCAAGTTACCTTTTCCCAAAGTTGAGGATGTATCCGTTTCACTCAATGTGAAATGAAAGAATAGTGGAATTGGTACGGACTTGTTCACTCACACCTATCAAATAAAACTTATGGTAGAGCTCGGTGAGGATAGTGGCACAAAATTTGATGCAAAATGTTAGCAAGAGTCAATAATGTTGAAAGAGATTCACAAATTCGCATAAGCGAAACAAGTAGACCAATAGCAATATGTGGCACACGGAAACACACACGGATAGATAAATGGGGTCGTGCAACCAAGGAATGAGCTCAAAATGTGGAATCCACCAAAAGCTTCGTGTTGCACAACTCAAGAGAGGCGCTAGCACGATTGCTCAATAGGCGGATACGACACTTGTGCACAACCTATAAGATGCAAAATGGATAAACTTTCTATCCCAAGTATGCTATGTATGTATGGTTCCCGGTGTTTTTCTCACAATGATCCACGATGATCAAGTATGATACCATATGATATATTTGGATGCTATGGCTATTGCTTACAAGCTCTTTGCTATTTCTCTTTTGCTTAAAAGCTTATTCTCTTTTTTTATGTATGTATGGCCACTTTGCACAATGCACAAACCAAGATAGCAATTGTGTGTATGCGGGAACAATATTGTGACACAATGGATGATATGATGATACCAAGATGATATGGTATGTATGCAATGGATGGTGTAGATCACTAATGTGCACAAGTAACGTTGCCGGCAATACTCAAATGGCTAGTCTTGATAGGCAAATAGCATAAAATGGGCTAGGGGTTATCAATGCAATTTGCAAGGGGAATATACAATGGTGTCGTCGAGGTTACCGTCCTTTGCGATGATGAGTGGCGGTGTTCTTGGTGTAGATACCAAGATGATGGAGACTCGTCCCTAAGTAGCCGAAACACCTTAGGAAACGGAAAAACAACGTACTCAAAATCTCAAATGACAAATGTCAAATGGTGGTAGCGGGAATGCGGTGGTGGTTTGCACTTGGCAATGCGGAAGTGGAATGATTGGCTATACACGTGTCGGAGTTGAAGTTGTCGTCCCTAAGTAGCCGAAACACCTTAGGAGACACAAGCCACAACTCAAACAAGCTCAAACAACTATTGGGTTAAGTTGGGGGTGGTTGAAGTGTATGGTGGGCAAGGTTATGTGGAAGTGGTGGTGGTGGTTGATGATGAAGCAATCGTCCCTAAGTAGCCGAAACACCTTAGGAGACTTGAATCACTACTCAAGCAACCACTAATGCTATGGTGAACAAAAAGGGTTAGTTTGCGGAAGGCTATGGTGGTATTGCGGATGATGTGGTGGAAGCCCTAGGCAAAGATGCCAAAGTACCAAAAATTTGATGGTGTCAAATGGTGGTGGTAGTATTTTTATGGGAAGGTGATGTAGAGCGGAACCCTACGTGGGCGATCTTTCACGTTGGAGCGGATCCTCACGGTGAATCACATTTAAACAGCGGAAGAACAAGAGGGAAAACACGGGGAAAACGAGAGAGAGATCACTCAACCGACAAGAAACCAATCACACAAGCGCTAGATCGATGAACACATAGAGTGGCACAAGATTCAAGAACAATAAAGGTAAAGATACACGAGTAGCCGTTCTTCTCCGAGAGGAGGTCTTGATGGGTCCACCCTAGAAGGGGGTCTTGAATCCGCTTGGGAATCTTCTCCGTAGAGGTCCTGATCTCCGAGGAGAAGTAGCCAAGTGGATGAGCAAAGCTCTCACACAAATATGAGCCAATCCTTTGCTAACCCTAACTAGGAGATGGGAGGGTCCTATTTATAGTCTTAGTGCAAATGGAAGTCAAATGAAGGGGTACATGGGCTTCAGCCCGCATCAGGCATCGGACGTCCGGAGGCTCGGGAAGGTCCGGTCGTCCGGACTCGTTCGGACGTCCGTAGATTCTTCTCTGTCGTAGGTGCGTCGGTCGTCCGTAGCGGACCGGTCGTCCGGGGCTTCAGGAGGGTCCGGACGTCCGGAGGCTGTCGGTCGTCCGTAGTTCCGGCTCGGGAGGTCGTAGTCCGGACGTCCGGTCAGCTCCGGTCGTCCGTAGGTTTGATTCGGGTGACGAAGTTCCGGACGTCCGGAGGGCGTCGGACGTCCGTGTCCTGGGAATCGTCGGACGTCCGGAAGGGGTCGGACGTCCGTGTCCTGTAGCTTCAGCTGCATCCCTTCTTCCTCTTCGACATACTTGGGGTCCTCGCCGTCTTGGCTCTTGCAAGTAGTAGATCCTTGGTTCGCCTCCATGTATCGATTACACATAGAGTTTGAATGAGGTAGTAGCCATGTCTCATGGGTAGAAATAAGAAGTTCGGAGAGGAGCGAGTTCACCTTATCTTCAATAGCCTTGGCTCGGGCTCTTGTCATGGGTCCCGGTGGTGTTGAGGGGATGTAGGCGCGTCCGTGGGGATGAGTGGGGATGCTCCGCATCATCTCCCCCTTGGGAGAGATCCGACCCGTATCAAAACTTCATCTCCATGGAAAGGTGCAAGGTCCTTGACGTTGAAGATGTCGCTGACGTTGTACTTGTCTCGGGGTATGTCGATCTTGTAAGCGTTGTCGTTGTAGCGTGCTATCACCTTGAAAGGTCCGTCGGCCCGAGGGAGAAGTTTGGACTTGCGTTCTTTGGGGAAGCGGTCCTTGCGAAGGTGTAGCCACACTAGATCACCAATGTTGAAGACGATGGGTTGTTTGTTGGCATTGAGCTTGTTTGCTTGGCGTTGTACTTGGCGCTCAATTGTGTGCCTTGTATCTTCGTGCATCTTCTTGATGTAGTTTGCTCGTTCACTTGCATCCATGTTGGTGCGCTCTTGGAGAGGGAGTGGTAGAATGTCCAATGGGGACAACGGGTTGAAACCGTGAAGCGACCTCGAAGGGGACTTGCCGGTAGTAGAATGTCTTGCACGATTGTAGGCGTGCTCGGCAATGGGTAGACATGCTTCCCATTCCTTGATGTTCTTCTTGATCAAGACACGAAGTAGAGTGGATAGTGTGCGGTTCGTCACCTCCGTTTGGCGGTCGGTTTGAGGATGGTATGCGAGGAGAACAAGAGCTTGATTCGAGCTTGGCACATAGGGTCTTCAAAGTAACTCAAGAACTTGACGTCACGATCGAGAGCGATTGTCTTTGGTACGCCATGGAGTCGCAAGATTTCCTACAAAGAGATTTGCAACATGTGAAGCATCGTCTATCTTGTTGCAAGGTATGAAATGTGCCATCTTAGAAAATCTATCCACAACAACAAACACGGAATCCTTGCCGTTTTGAGTCCTAGGCAATCCAAGTACAAAATCCATACTTATGTCTTCCCATGGTTGATATGGAATAGGAAGAGGCATGTAAAGACCATGAGATTGAGCTTTAGACTTAGCTTTGCGACATGTGTAGCATCGGTTGGTGAAGCGTTGTACGTCGCGGAACATCTTGGGCCAAAAGTAGTTGTTGGAGAGCGTGGCGAATGTCTTGTCGCGTCCAAAGTGTCCCATGAGTCCGCCTCCATGAGCCTCTTGCAAAAGTAGCAAACGAAGAGAAGACTAGGGAATGCAAAGTTTGTTAGCTCTCATAAGATAACCATCCTTGATGTAATATTGTTCCCAAGGCGTATCGTCAAACACTTAGCATAAGGAGAAGCAAAAGATGGATCATGCTCATACAAGTCTTCTATATGCTCAAAACCAATGACATTCAACTCAAGTTGGGTGACAAGCATGCATATCGTGAAAGCGCGTCGGCAACTACATTCTCTTTACCCTTAATGTACTTGATCACATAAGGAAAAGATTCAATGAATTCACTCCATTTGGCATGGCGCTTGTTCAATTTAGTTTGACCTTTGAGGTACTTAAGCGTTTCATGATCGGTATGGATGACAAACTCATGAGGTCTAAGGTAATGTTCCCAAACATGGAGCACACGCACTAAAGCATACAATTCCTTATCATAGATGGGATAATTAAGTTGAGCACGGAGAGTTTTCACTAAAATAAGCAATGGCTTGTTTTTCTTGCATCAAAACTCCGCCGATTCGGTACCACTTGCATCACAATGAACCTCAAAAGTTTTGTCAAAATTGGGCAAAGCAAGAATCGGACATGAGTAAGCAAAGACTTGAGCTTATCAAAAGCGGCTGATTGCAAAGTTCCCCAAACAAAGGGAGTATTCTTCTTGCTCAAAGCATGCAAAGGAGCGGCAATTGTGCTAAAATCTTTCACAAAGCGACGATAGAAACCCATAAGACCAACAAAACTGCGCACTTGTTGCAAATTGGTGGGTTGGGGCCAAGTTTTAATTGCTTGAATTTTAGATTCATCAACATGGACACCCTTTGAGGAAACAACAAAACCCAAGAAAACCACTTTGTCAACTCCAAATTGCAACAAGTTTGCATAAAGGCTTTCTTTGTGAAGATTTGCAACACAGATTTTACATGATTGATGTGCTCTTTCATGGTTTTGCTAAACACAAGAATATCGTCAAAGTAGACCACAACAAAGACTCCAATGTAAGGACGAAGCACATGATGCATAAGACGCACAAAAGTACCGGGAGCTTCCGAAAGACCCATAGGCATCACTAACCACTCATATAAACCAAATTTGGTTTTAAAAGCAGTTTTCCATTCATCACCCTCTTGGATGCGGATTTGATAATAGCCACTTTTAAGATCAATTTTTGAGAAAAAGTTGGCCCCACTAAGTTCATCAAGCATGTCATCTAAGCGAGGAATGGGATTCCTATATGACAGTAATAGCATTGATAGGTCTACAATCGAACACAAGCGGAAACTTCCATCGGGCTTAGGCACATGAATAACAGGAGCGGCACAAGGGCTTAAGCTTTCACGTACATGACCGTTGTCGATGAGTTGTTGTACTTGCCGTTGAATCTCCTTGGTTTCTTCCGGATTGACTCGGTATGGAGCTTTGTTTGGTAGAGGCGCTCGGGGATGAGGTCGATTCGATGCTCAATGCCTCGAAGAGGAGGTAGACCCGGAGGTAGCTCATCGGGAAAACATCTTGAAATTCCTGCAAAGAGATTGAAATACCAAAGGTAGCTCGTGGGTGGTGTTAGTGTTTGGTTCTCCATCCTTGCACACAAGGACAAAGTGCATCACGGTGGATGGGTTCTCACACACGTCTCTCATCTCACTTTTGGTGGCAAATAGAATGAGGTTTTTCTCTCTAGGCGAAGAGTCGCTCAAATTTGGCTTGTGGCTCTCACTCACTTTTGGGTGGATCACTTTCTCACTCTTTTCTCTATGATTGGTGGCTTGTTTGTCGGCTATCACATGACTAGGAGACATAGGTCGTAGCACATATTCCTTCCCTTTCATCTTGAAGCTATAGTGATTGGTTCGCCCATTGTGGATGACACCACGGTCGAATTGCCATGGTCTACCAAGAAGGAGGTGGCAAACGGTCATTGGGACCACATCACATTCCAAAGTGTCTTCGTAAGCACCAATTTTGAAGGAGACTTGGACCGTATGCTCGACTCGTATAGTCTGGAGTCCTTAGCCATTGAACCTTGTAAGGGTGTGGGTGCTTCCTCTTGACCAATTGTAGCTTGGAGCATAGTTCTTCACTTGCCAAGTTGTGGCAACTACCTCCATCGATGATGACCTTGATGGACCGTCCATTGATGCCGGCTTTTGTGTGAAAGATGTGGCATCGTTGGTCTTCTTCTTGTTGATGTTGAAGAGTCAAGACCTTGGAGACAACGAGAGCGGGGCTTGAATCCTCATCGCAAAAGACTTGATCGTCTTCATCTTCATTTACTTGCCGGTGCATGGCCACTTGCTCAAGGGCTTCCATTTCTTCTTCACTCATGGAGTCATATGTGCCATCGTCGTTGAGGATCATGGTGCGCTTGTTGGTGCATTCGTATGACTTGTGGCCTCGGCCGCCGCAAGTGAAACACTTGAAGGAGCTTGTTTTGATATTCTCATCGGTCGGAGTAGAGGATGAAGCACGCGGCTTGAGGTTGCTTGTAGTAGGAGGAGGACGACTTGAATTTGTCGAAGTCTTCTTGTAACTTGACTTGTCGTCGTTTCTTGAAGAAAGCTTGGTCGAAGTTGATGATGGAGTAGTCGTTGAATCTTGGTTGTTGGAGAAGTCGTGAGTCTTGGATGCGTACTTGGCGTACTTGAAGTCATCTTGTACTTGGCGTTCCGCCTTTGTAGCTTGATGCACGAGCTCAATGAGGGTTGAGTATGGTTGGAAGTCGGCGATCTTCTTGATGGGATGATTGAGTCCATTCAAGAAACGTGCCATAGTTTGCTCATCATCTTCCTTGACATTGGCTCGAATCATGGCTATCTCCATTTCCTTGTAGTATTCTTCAACGCTCTTTGTTCCTTGCTTGAGTAGTTGGAGTTTCTTGAAGAGGTCGCGATTGTAGTATGTTGGTACAAAACGTGCTCGCATGACATCCTTCATTTGAGCCCAAGTGGTGATTGGAGGTTCATCTCTTGCTTGTCGTCGCTCAATGATTTGTTCCCACCATATGAGCACATAATCTTGGAACTCAAGTGATGCCATAGCGATTTTCTTCGCTTCATCGTAGTTGTGCAAACGGAAGATTTTGTCAACCTTCAATGCCCAAGAGAGGTAGTCTTCAGGGTCATTGCTTCCATTGAACTTGGGCATGGTGAATTTGAGCTTGCCGTAGCGTTGCTCTTCATTGTATTGTTGGCGATGTTGATGATGACGTCCTTGACGTGGAATGTACTCGTCTTCATGTTGCTCTTGGCGCGGAGGAAGACCATGATCAACTTGCTCGTGTGGAATTTGAAGTTGAGGTGGAGCTTGACGAGCTTGTGGAGGAGCTTGAGGAACTTGACGTTGTACATTAGGTTGGTAGTTCCTCTCTTGTATTTCTTCTCAAAGGGCTTCCTCTTGATTGCGCCGTTCTCGATTGCGGTTGGCGACGGCTCTACTTGATTCTTGAAGGGCACGTTGCGCCTCAAAAGCTTGCGCTTCACGTTGTTGTTGTTGACGACGTTGAGCATTGGCGTCTTGTTCGTCTTGGTGACGGCGTGCTCTTTCTTCCTCTTGTTGGCGGCGAAGGCGTTGCCGTTCTTGAGCTTGAGCAAAAGCCTCTTGGTTTGATTGAGGACGAGGAACTTGATCATCAACTTGCTCTTGTGAGTGCTTGTCATGTAGCGGGTTGCGAGATGCATAGCGATCTTGGCGTCTTGCTCGTCGAAGAGAGTTCGATGACGGTGTACTTGAGTCGTAGAAGGTGTCGTCGGAGTGTCGACTCGAGTGGCTCCGTCTTGATGATGAAGAAGTGGAATGATGCCGGTTTCTCATCAACTTGCGGATCTCGTCCATTCTTGCATCATTCTCTTGCTTGTGTGCCTCGAACTTGTTGTCGAAGTAGTCTCTTGTACGTTGCTCGGAGAGTCGCAAGTCGGTGGCGAGGTTGTCGATGCGGTCGCTCATTGCTTGTTGTTCTTGGTGCAACGCTCGTTGTGCACCGAAGAGGTGGCTTTTGGTGACGTATGAGGACATGTCGTCGTCTTGCTCGATGAAGAGTGGGTTGGTAGAAGAACTTGGCCTATCCATCATTCCAAGCAAGATGTGAGTGGTAGAACGGAAAAGAACTTATACCAATGTACCTTTGACCGATATTGAAAATGAATCAAGTTCACTCAAATGCGGACAATGAAATAGCACTCTTGGTACCGATTCTTGTCGGTTCTCACACCTACACAAATAAAAGCTTATGGTGGAGCTCGGTTAGGATGGTGGCACAAAATTTGATGCAATTGTAAGTGAGACTCAATAAAGTTGGAAATGATTCACAAATTTGCAAATGCAACAAGTAGACCAATAGCAAGATATGGTACACGGAAACACACGCGCAAATAGATAATATGGGGTTATGCAACCAAGGATGAGCCAAAATGTGGAATACACCAAGATGCTCTTGTTGCACAACACTAGAGGCGCTAGCACGATTGCACAATAGGCGGATACGAACTTGTGCACAACCTACTAAGCAAAAATGCAACGACTTCTATCCCAAGTAAGCTATATGTATGGTGTGTCGATGTGTTGATCCAAGATGATCAAGTATGACAATCTTAATGTTTGATGATGCTATGGTTCTTGCTCATAAGCTCTTTGCTTATCTTTCTCTCTTTGCTTAAAAGCTTGATTGGCTCTTTCTCTTTTGAGCTCTTTTCTCATGCAAAACTTCACGAACCAAGATAGCAATTGTGTATGCGATGACAACTTTGTGACACACAAGTTGATGCTAAGATATGCACCACTTTGGTATGGTATGTATGCTATGGAGTATGATCACTAAATGTGCACAAGTCACGTTGCGGCAATACTCAAAGGCTAGTCTCGATGGGTAAGCTACATAAAATGAGGCAATGTGGGTTATCAATGCAATAGCAAGGTATGACAAAGATGTCGTCGAAGTTACCGTCCTTGCGATGATGACTGGTCGATGTAGATGAGCAGTGGTGATGATGACTTTGAACCGCACTTAGATAGCCGAAACACAAAAGGATACGGAAGCCACAACTCAAAATCTCAAAGACCAAAATGTGTCAAAATCGTCATCGGAGGAATCGTGGAAGATTTTGGTGTATATGGGTTTGGAAGATGTGGAGAAATATGGGGTGGTGGTGGTGTGCGAACTGAAGAAATTCAGTTTGGTCAGGGTTTCTGGACGTCCGTGATCTTACGGTCGTCCGGACAGCGTCAGACGTCCGGCCTTGTCCGGATGTCCGGAGCCTGGGCGAAAATCGGGCTCGGGGAGAGGAACTGCAAAATTTCCGGGGAAGAAGATGATTGTGAGGTCGAAATCGAGGGGTTTGGAAGATGGAAAAGGGTGGTGAGGGTGGGGAAAGCTAGATCCACATGTAGCAACACAAATCCATGGACCAAATCCAACAAAATCTCATCACACTAACAAATCACAAAAAAATTTGGGGCTATTTTTGATGGGGATTTTCGAATTTTAGGACGAAAACAACAAAATCAAGCTAGAAAACACGATGTAGGGGCTCCAAAAATGTGATGAACGTGGCTCATGATACCATATGATGTAGAGCGGAACCCTACGTGGACGATCTTTCACGTTGGAGCGGATCCTACGGTGAATCACGACGAACACGCGGAAGAACAAGAGGGAAAACACGGGGAAAACGAGAGAGAGATCACTCAACCGACAAGAAACCAATCACACAAGCGCTAGATCGATGAACACATAGAGTGGCACAAGATTCAAGAACAATAAAGGTAAAGATACACGAGTAGCCGTTCTTCTCCGAGAGGAGGTCTTGATGGGTCCACCCTAGAAGGGGGTCTTGAATCCGCTTGGGAATCTTCTCCGTAGAGGTCCTGATCTCCGAGGTGATAGAGGCGAGGGTGTCCCGATCTTTCGATGAGGTGATAACTATCGATTTGGTGGAGACGACTTTGACGATCCGACTACAAACGTGCACGACGTTGCGCCTTAGCAATCGCTAAACCAACTCCGAGAGGTTATTGACCACGCTGGAGCACGATCAACCTGACCACGAAGGTCAATTCCTGCAAGCAATCGAAGAACAAGCAAGAATATGATAAAGCAATCTGAATATTGCGAATATATATGAAGTATTGATAATGGTGGGGATCCGTAAGCGGTCTTGGTCTGGTCGTTGGACACAAACGAAGTACACGAAGTTGCAATGGCTAACTTTTAACTAAACAAATCCCAAGGAAAAAGCTACTAGATGGATCTACTTATATAGGAGCAAGGGGTGGCGGCCAAGGAGGTGGGAGGACGTCCCAAGGCAGCCTAAAACTAACCCTAGGTCGTACAAGGCCAATGGGCCCAAGCGGAGGTGACGTAACACCTTTGGACTTGTAGTTTGACTCGGATTCTGCTGCAGCATCAGATTGTTTCGTCTATAACTCAACGCTCCGGACGGATTTTAAGGTGATTCCAATTGGGTTGGAAAATGCACGAAATCTATTTTCCAACAAAAAAAGAATCAACCAATTTGGAGTCCGTATGAAAAAGTTATAGACGTTTTGAGTCAGGTATGTCTGTGCAGTCCGAATCTGAGTCCAGAACGTGAGAGACTTGGACTCTATCTTGATGAGGACATCAATGCCATTGTTACACCCACAGCCCCTGCTGCTATACATACTGGAACAATTACTAGAGCTCGCGCACGCCAATTGAATTATCAGGTACTTTCGTTTCTTGGTAACGATTCTAATGTTCATGAGAATATGATGCTGCCTAAATTGGATACATTTGTTTTGCTTACAAATGAAGGGCCTACCATGGACAAGAAAGATGAACCTTGGAGCAAGTTCAAGCATGGAGATGTTGGCATGCGCAAGGGGAACAAGAACGGAGTTACAAGTGATGATTCCAGGACTTTGAAGCCACCCTAATGAGTGCATGAGGCCTTGGACGAAATATACAAGATGCCACTTCATAATATTCGTCCATAGGCTATTCTAGGTGCTGCGTCACCTTATTATTGGGCCAGGCCCATGTAATTTCGAAATACTTAAGTATAGTCTGTTTTAGAGTCCGTATGTGGGAAACAAGAGTTAGGGTTGATTTGGACCCTCCACCAAGGGCCACGAAATTCCCCCTCTTCCTCCATATATACAGCCCTTAGGGCACCGTTTAGACCTTGGGTTTTGTTTAGATTAAAAGTTCGCCATAGCTGCAACTTCGCGCATTTCGCTTGTGTTCAACGACTGCACAAAGCGCCACGTAACCCCACCTTGATCAATAAAGCTTTCATCTTATATTCGCAATATCCAGATTGCAATCTCAGTTTCTTGCTTGTTCTTCGCTTGCTCGCAGGAAACAGGTCCTCGTGGTCGTTGATCGTGCTCGCGTGGTCAATAACCCTCGGAAGTTGGTTTAGCGATTGCTAAGGCGCGACGTCTCGCGACGTTCAGTAGTCGGATCGTCAAGGTCGACTCCCACGAAACGATAGCCACCATCTCATCGAAACATCGGGACACCTTTGCCTCTATCAAGTGGTATCAGATTTTCAGGTTGCTCGGTGAGATTTTACAGTTTTTCGAGATTAGATCGAGTCTGTTCTTCATACCTAAAGTCCACGAAAAAGCCACAAAAAAATTAGGGTTAGTTCATCATATCCGAACCAATCTGAGCCTTTGCATAATCTTTTTAGGGTTTTGCTTTGTTGAATTTGCGGTTGCATCGTCGTGTCAAGTTGCTGGTCTTAGAGTCTAGTCTTTAGAGTTTCGAGTTCGGTCATAAGTTGTCACGCCGCCGCACCATCATCATCGCCTTGCCATCTACCACCATTGCTTATCCGCCACCGCTCTGAATCCGTATCCATATACCACCACCAATCCGTATCCATATACCACCACCGCTACCATATACCACCACATTTGTCATATACCACCACCATATATCCACCACCAATCCGAGTTCCTTGCATATTAGGTTTGTTTTGAGATCCATCTAGTTTCGCTTAGGCCCAAAATTTTCCGAAACGCACTTGTCAAAAAATTTTTGGCTATCCTATTTTAGGTGTTTCTAAGCGTATTGAGACAATCGCCATTATAGAAAGTTTTTTGACCCGCTTCAGCTTTTTGGGTCCGGCAATCGAAAAAAAAATTTTTTGGTCGAAAAAATTTCGTGCCCATCCTGTCGGTTTGACGGGAAGAGTTTTGAGACACTCGCCATTATAGTGATTTTTCGCAAAAAAAAAAAAAAAAGCAAGCAAAAAAAAAAGCAGCAAAAAAAAAAAAAGAGCGAAAAAAAAATTCCAGAGTGTGCTTTTCCGTTGTTTCCGTGCAGAGCCGTGATTTTGTTAGTGTTCTAGGCTCGCGTCTCTAGCACGGTTCAGCCTAGGACCAAGACAAGACGTCGTTGAGCGCTTATTCAACTTTGCATCTCTCGAATTGATTATTGCTGACCCTTTTGCTACCATATTATAAGCCTTCCCAGCTCCACATACATCTACATCGTATGCTTGACTCTCCCCGTAATCGCTCTATCCAAGCTTTGAGAGTTTTGACTACATCGGTTGCCGATCACTTTCTTCTGGGTAAGAACTGGTAAGAATTTGAGATTTGCTTGACGGATTTGTGATCGCCCACCACACCACCACCACCACTTCCTAGTAGTCCGTCAATCATATTCTTGTGTGTTTCTATTGCTGCTAACCATGGCAGGATCACAAGCCGATTTAGACCGACCGGGAGAACATGACAAACAAAGCGCTACATGATAAGTTTCAACAAATGATGAGTGGGCAGGTGGACGATGTGCTAAATAGATTTGAAGAGGCCATGGAGAAGATAGATGGCATTGAGAAGGCGGTCAAACAAAGCTCGATAACAAGTTTAATGAATTGCTCGCTGCGTCTACCACCACCACCACCGGCTGCACCTAACGCACCTCTACTACAACAACATGGACTACCTCCACATCGCGAAACAGCCCTCCGCCGAGCTTCCGTGTCCCTCTTCACCGCCAAGCTGCTGGTGCTGCTGTTGATACTTCGTGGCTCCTGCTGCTGCGGTGGGGAGGATGATTATGTGAGAGCTTACGAGGATGAGGTTGATCAACATCGAACTACGTGCAACCACCAGCACCACAACCACCAGGTCGCCCACATGCAAATAATGGCAATGTTGGGCTCCCCTTCAGTACGAGATCATGACCATCTCCCTAAACTGAAATTGAATATTCCACCATTTGAGGGTAGATATGTTCCTGATATATATCTTACTTGGGAGTTAGAAACTGAACAACGATTTACATGTTTACAATATCCCGAGGAGAGACGTGTTCTCGCTTGTTTGTGCTTTCACTAGCTTTGCATGTGTTTGGTGGTCCGAACATTGTAGATTATATCCTGTTCCAGCTACTTGGGCTGCTTTGAAAACTGCTATGCGTACTCGTTGGGTTCCACCATATTATCAGCGTGAATTACTTCAAAATTGCAGCGCTTAAGACAAGGAAAAATTCGGTAGAAGAATATTATCGGGAATTACAAACTGGCTTGATTAGATGTGGTATTGTTGAGGAGAATGAAGCTATGCTTGCACGTTTTTCGGGTGGATTAAATAGAGAGATTCAGACCATTCTAGACTACAAGGATTATAATAATATCACTCGATTATTCCATCTTGCTTGTAAAGCTGAACGTGAAGTGCAGGATCGATGTGCCTTGGCGCGACTAACTTTTCTCGCAGGTCGACCTTCATCATGGACACCACGTGCATCATCTACTTCCACACGCTCTACTACACCGGCACCTCCGCCGGCTGCCACCTCCAACCGTGATACAAGAAAGCAGGCACAACCACCACTATCGCCAAGAGTACACCGCTGGGCCTACACAGAGCTCTTCTTCTTCCATGGCGTCAACAGGCACACAAGTGATATTATTTGTCGTCGTTGTAAGGGAAGAGGACATTTTATGAGAGAATGCAATCTCAGCGTGTGATGATTGCTACCGAGGATGGTGGGTATGAGTCCGCTAGTGACTATGATGAAGAGACTTTGGCTCTTATTACACATGAAGAACACGGTGGAGATGATTCGATCCTGAGACGCAATACATGGCTGTCAAGATGCCGACAGGTATGAATGTTTAGTTGCTCAACGTGTTTTGAGTGTGCAGGTTACACAAGCTGAGCAAAATCAGAGGCATAACTTGTTCCATACAAAGGAGTTGTGAAGGAACGTTCTATTCAAGGCCATCATAGATGGAGGAGCTGCAACAACTTGGCTAGCATGGATATGGTGGAGAAGCTTTCTCTCACCACAAGACCACATCCACATCCTTACTACATCCAATGGTTCAACAACAGCGGCAAGGTTAAGGTAACACGATTGTTCGTGTGTATTTTAGTATCTCTACATATGCTGATTATGTTGATTGTGATGTGGTACCTATGCAAGCATGTTCCTTATTACTTGGTAGACCATGGCAATTTGATAAAATTCTGTACACCATGGTAGAAACAATCAGTATACTCTTGTTCACAAGGATAAAAATATTACTTTGCTTCCTATGACTCTGATTCCATTTTGAAAGATGATATTAATAGAGCTAATAAAGCAAAACAGGAGAAAAATAAGAGTGAAAATCAGATTGTGGCAAAAGAATTTGAGCAACAAATGAAGCCTAATAATAAACCATCTAATGTTGCTTCTGAAATTAAACTGAAAAGTGCATGTTTATTTGCCACCAAATCTGATATTGATGAGCTAGATTCTAGCAAATCTGTTTGCTATGCTTTTGTGTGCAAAGAGGCATTATTTTCATTCGAGGACGTGTTTTCCTCTTTGCCCCTCGCTGTCACTAACATTTTGCAGGAGTTCACCGACGTCTTCCCACAAGACGTGCCACCGGATTACCACCTATTCGAGGGATTGAGCATCAAATTGACTTAATTCCGGTGCATCGCTACCCAACCGCGCACCATACCGCATCAATCCAGAGGAGACGAAGGAGATTATGCGTCAAGCATGTGAGCTGCTCGACAAAGGTTATATACGCGAATCTCTTAGTCCTTGTGCTGTTCCTATTATACTAGTGCCTAAAAAGGATGGTACGTCGGCGTATGTGTGTTGATTGTAGAGGCATTAATAATATTACTATTCGTTATCGCCATCCTATTCCTAGGCTAGATGATATGCTTGATGAATTGAGTGGCTCTACAATATTCTCCAAAGTTGATTTATGAGTGGATACCATCAAATTCGTATGAAATTGGGAGATGAATGGAAAACAGCATTTAAAACTAAGTTTGGATTATATGAGTGGTTAGTCATGCCTTTTGGGTTAACTAATGCACCTAGTACTTTCATGAGATTAATGAACGAAGTTTTACGTGCTTTCATTGGACGATTTGTGGTAGTTTACTTTGATGATATACTGATTTATAGCAAATCTTTGGAAGAACATTTGGAACATTTACGTGTTGTTTTTAATGCTCTACGTGATGCACGCTTGTTTGGTAACCTTGGGAAGTGCACCTTTTGCACCGACCGAGTATCTTTTCTTGGCTATGTTGTTACTCCACAGGAATTGAAGTTGATAAAGCCAAGATTGAAGCTATTGAGAGTTGGCCGCAGCCCAAAACGGTCACACAAGTGAGGAGTTTTCTTGGACTCGCTGGTTTCTATAGGCGTTTTGTGAGAGACTTTAGCACCATTGCTGCACCTCTCAATGAGCTTACAAAGAAGGATGTGCCTTTTGTTTGGGGTACCGCATGGGAAGAAGCCTTCACGGTATTGAAAGATAAGTTGACACATGCTCCTTTACTCCAACTTCCCGACTTTAATAAGACTTTTGAGCTTGAATGTGATGCTAGTGGAATTGGATTAGAGGTGTGTTATTACAAGATGGCAAACCTGTTGCATACTTTTCGAAAAATTGAGTGGGCCTAGTCTGAACTATTCTACTTATGACAAAGAATTATATGCTCTTGTTCGGACTTTAGAGACATGGCAACATTATTTATGGCCCAAAGAATTTGTTATACATTCTGATCATGAATCTTTGAAACATATTAAAAGTCAAGCTAAACTGAATCGTAGACATGCTAAATGGGTTGAATTCATTGAGACTTTCCTTATGTCATTAAACACAAGAAGGGTAAAGAAAATGTTATTCTTGATGCTTTGTCTCGTCGGTATACTATGCTTTCACAACTTGACTTCAAAATATTTGGTTTGGAGACCATCAAAGATCAATATGTGCATGATGCTGATTTTAAAGATGTAATGCAGAATTGTAAAGAAGGAAGAACATGGAACAAGTTCGTTATTAATGATGGTTTTGTGTTCCGTGCTAACAAGCTATGCATTCCTGCTAGCTCTGTTCGTCTTTTGTTGTTGCAGGAGGCGATGGAGGAGGATTAATGGGACACTTTGGCGTCAAGAAGACGGAGGATATACTTGCTACACATTTCTTTTGGCCAAAGATGAGACGGATGTTGAGCGCTTTGTTGCTCGCTGCACTACATGTCAAAAAGCTAAGTCACGACTCAATCCTCATGGTTTATATATGCCTTTGCTGTGCCTAGTGTTCCTTGGGAGGATATATCTATGGACTTTGTTTTAGGTTTACCTCGAACAAAGAAGGGAGGGATAGCATATTTGTTGTCGTGGATAGATTTCTAAAATGGCACACTTTATACCATGTCATAAAAGCGATGATCTTTGTTAATGTTGCTGATTTGTTCTTTCGTGAAATTATTCGCTTGCATGGTGTGCCAAATACTATTGTTTCAGATCGTGATACTAAATTTCTTAGCCACTTTTGGAGATGTTTATGGGCTAAGTTGGGGACTAAACTGCTTTTAGTACTACTTGTCACCCCAAACCGATGGATAAACTGAAGTAGTCAATAGAACATTGTCTACTATGCTTAGGGCTGTTTTGAAGAATAATAAGAAAATGTGGGAAGAATGCTTGCCTCATATTGAATTTGCTTATAATCGCTCATTGCATTCTACTACTAAGATGTGCCCTTTTGAAATTGTGTATGGCTTCCTACCTCGTGCACCTATTGATTTGTTGCCTCTTCCATCTTCGGAGAAGGTTAATTTTGATGCTAAAGAACGTGCTGAATTGATTTTAAAATGCATGAGTTAACTAAGGAAAACATTGAGCGATGAATGCTAAATATAAACTTGTTGGAGATAAGGGTAGAAAACATGTTGTCTTTGCACCGGAGATCTTGTTTGGTTACATTTGCGTAAGGATAGGTTTCTAATTTGCGCAAATCAAAGCTAATGCCACGTGCTGATGGTCCATTTAAGGTGTTAGAGAAAATAAATGATAATGCATATAAACTTGAGCTGCCTGCAGATTTTGGGGTTAGTCCCACTTTTAACATTGCAGATTTGAAGCCTTATTTGGGTGAGGAAGATGAGCTCCGTCGAGGACGACTTCATTTCAAGAAGGGAGGATGATGAGGACATCAATACCATTGTTACACCCACAGCCCCTGCTGCTATACATATTGGACCAATTACTAGAGCTCTCAAGACGCCAATTGAATTATCGTGTACTTTCGTTTCTTGGTAATGATTCTAATGTTCATGAGAATATGATGCTGCCTAAATTGGATACATTTGTTTTGCTTACAAATGAAGGGCCTACCATGGACAAGAAAGATGAACCTTGGAGCAAGTTCAAGCATGGAGATGTTGGCATGCATAAGGGGAACAAGAACGGAGTTACAAGTGATGATTTCAGGACTTTGAAGCCACCCTAATGAGTGCATGAGGCCTTGGACGAAATATACAAGATGCCACTTCATAATATTCGTCCATAGGCTATTCTAGGTGCTGCGTCACCTTATTATTGGGCCAGGCCCATGTAATTTCGAAATACTTAAGTATAGGCTGTTTTAGAGTCCGTATGTGTGGGGAAACAAGAGTTAGGGTTGATTTGGACCCTCCACCAAGGGCCACGAAATTCCCCCTCTTCCTCCATATATACAGCCCTTAGGGCCCGCTTAGACCTTGGGTTTTGTTTAGATTAAAAGTTCGCCATAGCTGCAACTTCGCGTGCATTTCGCTTGTGTTCAACGACTGCACAAAGCGCCACAGTAACCCCACCTTGATCAATAAAGCTTTCATCTTATATTCGCAATATCCAGATTGCAATCTCAGTTTCTTGCTTGTTCTTCGCTTGCTCGCAGGAAACAGGCCCTCGTGGGTCGTTGATCGTGCTCGGCGTGGTCAATAACCCTCGGAAGTTGGTTTAGCGATTGCTAAGGCGCGACGTCTCGCACGTTCGTAGTCGGATCGTCAAGGTCGACTCCCACAGAAACGATAGCCACCATCTCATCGAAACATCGGGACACCTTTGCCTCTATCATATCTTCTCTTGGGCCAAAAGTGACGTGAGAGAACTTTTTGAACAGCAGGTAAACATCTCTTTCTCCCTTATCTTCATATGTGGATTGTACAAATGTCCCATACACCTGCAATTAGACATGGCACAAAAGTTTGTGAAGTATTTTTGTCCTGGATAACATAAATATATTATTGAATAGTTTGCACTAGAAATCACCTGAGAAATATGCATGTATGCAATATTTTGGTCTCATCCAAGGTAGTCATGTCCTCATCATCCTCCCTTTTTGAAAACAAAGCCGCCCCTCGGCGTTGCTTAATCTGAAATGTGGCTAACAAAAGAGACAAGGTGTACATGTTGTATATGTATACGCCATCCATTTTACTTCCCTTGATTTTTGCATATATGACACATGAATAGATGAGTAACTTGCATAGTTCATAAAATCTAAAGCCAACAAATTAGCACAAGAACTAGAAGGCTTGAAAATACTGCAACTCAGTTTGCACATATAAGTGAAGCTCTTATTTATTTCAAGAGATTGACAATGTTCATCATTAAACCATCCCAACATTGGTGAATAAACCTTATTTGAATCAAATTTACATGCTACAACATGCTTAGATAAGCAAACATGCAATGAGTCATTCGACACAGAATCATCACCAAGATTAGAGGTCGATCAAAATGATTAAACATTGATTCTTTTGCATCAATAGTTAATTCAATGGGTGCTCTCAAAATTGTTGGTATTTCAGTTGTTTGATCACATGGCAAAGTCAAATTATCAATATAATCCTCTAAAATAGGTGGTGTGATCAAAGTAGTGGGTAGCTCAACACATGATGTATTCAAGTTAACTAGGCATGCATCATTCTCATGTAAAAGTGGAAAATCTGTACCTTTGTCATTACCTCTTATAGTCAACTCAGATGATGCAGGCACTCTCGATGGTGATGTGTCACATGGTGGAGATGATGTAGTCCTCGCAACAACGGATGTGGTTGTCATAGTACGCCTAGTAGTTGAATAAACATTTGTATCAACAGTTGGAATGTGCACCGTGCGCTTGTTCTCCTTGTGGGCAACACGTCGTTTTATTTCCTGTTCAGCTTTGCAAGCAAGACGAAACAAATGGTCCATAGGATAACACTCTTCATGAATTAGTATCTCCTGAATATTATGGTTTAATCCTCCCAAAATCTATCCATAAAATCTTCTTCACTTTCTTCTAAAATGGGTGCAACAAGGTAGTTTGTAAATCATCATAATATTTTGTTACGGTGTCACTACCTTGTTTTAAATGTTCCAGTTTTTTAATCATGCCACGAGTATAATAAACATCGATTTAATCTATCTCTCATGACATGTTTTAAATCATCCCAAGTATAGGTACATAATCAGGGTGTAACCGACAATATTCACTCCACCAAACTAGAGCATAACCAGTGAAAGAACCAACCGCAACCATAACTTTTTACGCTCATCAAAATTATGGGAAGCAAATATATTATTTATGTCTAACTCCCATTCAATATATAAAGGAGGTCTAAAACGGCCATTAAATGGTGGTATAGAAACATGAACCTGATCATGTGCATTTGGATGTTTGTGCACCTCTCGTGACGGTTGTGGTATTTGCATAGGTGGTGGCATGTCTCCCGCGATCGACAAAGCCCATGAATTGACTCGATCTTGTCATGATTAGTAGAACAAGAAACAAAATCCAAAAATAATGTTCCTATAACTACTAGGATGTGGTGGTAAAACGCTCACAAGAAAGCAAATATCAATGTCTTACAAGTTCTTACCATGCAGAAAGCGGTGATCGGCAACCAGCGGTGTCAAGTAACTCCAATATTGAGTAAAGCGATTGCGGGGAGCGACGATACACGTGTAGAAATATGTGGAGCTGGGTTGGCTATATATGGTAGCAAAAGATTAGCAATAATCAATTCAAAGATGCAATGTTGAATAAACGCTCAACGACGGTATCTGTGCTGGTCCTAGGCTAGACCGGACTAGAGACGCGAGCCTAGAACACTAATGAGGTCACGGCATAGCACAACTAGCATCAATGAAGGATACTAAGTAGCTCTTGACAGCAAGATATAAGTGAAGATCACAACGGCAGTGAAGATAATGATGAAAACAACTCGCCAAGCAGGACATACAACAACTCTCTCCAACTTTCCTCTTGAAAAGTTTGAGCCAATTTTCTGATAAATTCTTTCAAAGAATGCTACTAACTCAAGCTTTCCAATGCAAAAAGAATCACTCAATTCGAGTTGATATGAGGAGTCAAAGAATTCTAAAACTGGCCTGAAAAATTGGAACAAGCTGTGTTCACGAACTTCAGAGGGCAAAAACACCTATTTAGAAGCCGATTTTGAGGTGTCAAATATTGAACTAGCTTCTGCAACTATTTAGATGCGCCTCGTCTCTAGCTTTAATTTGAGTACTCACGGAGTCAAAACGGACTTCGTATGAGGAAGATACACCTGTTTTACTGAACAGTGTGCAAAACAGATTCCAATCCGAATTCAGGTACGAGATTGATTCTAGATAGATCCGGTTTTTTTTTTCCTCTCTTTTTTTTCTCACGCTTTTTTTTTCTTTTTCCTCTCTTTTTCTTTTTTTTCTTTCCTTTTTTCTCTCTCTTTTTTTTTCTCTATCTTTTTTTTCTCCCTCTTTCCAAGACAAACTGGATAAGATGCAGATTGGATCAGGCGAAGATGTGAATGACCTCAACTATGATTATGACAATGAACAGGGCGTAGCACGTGATGGAAATTAATGGATGGGATGGTGGACAGCGGAAGGATAATGATGCAGCGGCGGCGTGACTAATGTGAACAGAACTCAAACTCTAAAGGAACAAGACACTAAGACCAGCAACTCGACACGACGATGCAACCGATAATTCAATAATGCAAACAATGAAAAGAAAATTGCAAAGGCTTGGACTGGCTAGGACAAATGATGAATAGATCTAACTTTTTTTTCGCTTTTTCTTGGACAATAGGTAAGAAAATAAATCTAATCTAGGGATAATTGGAAATTCTCACCGAGCAACCTGAAAACTGATACCACTTGATAGAGGCGAGGGTGTCCCGATCTTTCGATGAGGTGATAACTATCGATTTGGTGGAGACGACTTTGACGATCCGACTACAAACGTGCACGACGTTGCGCCTTAGCAATCGCTAAACCAACTCCGAGAGGTTATTGACCACGCTGGAGCACGATCAACCTGACCACGAAGGTCTATTCCTGCAAGCAATCAAGAACAAGCAAGAATATGATAAAGCAATCTGAATATTGCGAATATATATGAAGTATTGATAATGGTGGGGATCCGTAAGCGGTCTTGGTCTGGTCGTTGGACACAAACGAAGCACACGGTTGCAATGGCTAACTTTAACTAAACAAATCCCAAGGAAAAAGCTACTAGATGGATCTACTTATATAGGAGCAAGGGTGGCGGCCAAGGAGGTGGGAGGACGTCCCAAGGCAGCCTAAAACTAACCCTAGGTCGTACAAGGCCAATGGGCCCAAGCGGAGGTGACGTAACACCTTTGGACTTGTAGTTTGACTCGGATTCTGCTGCAGCATCAGATTGTTTCGTCTATAACTCAACGCTCCGGACGGATTTTAAGGTGATTCCAATTGGGTTGGAAAATGCACGAAATCTATTTTCCAACAAAAAAGAATCAACCAATTTGGAGTCCGTATGAAAAGTTATAGACGTTTTGAGTCAGGTATGTCTGTGCAGTCCGAATCTGAGTCCGAACGTGAGAGACTTGGACTCTATCTTCTCTTGGGCCAAAAGTGACGTGAGAGAACTTTTGAACAGCAGGTAAACATCTCTTTCTCCCTTATCTTCATATGTGGATTGTACAAATGTCCCATACACCTGCAATTAGACATGGCACAAAAGTTTGTGAAGTATTTTTGTCCTGGATAACATAAATATATTATTGAATAGTTTGCACTAGAAATCACCTGAGAAATATGCATGTATGCAATATTTTTGGTCTCATCCAAGGTAGTCATGTCCTCATCACGAGGAGAAGTAGCCAAGTGGATGAGCAAAGCTCTCACACAAATATGAGCCAATCCTTTGCTAACCCTAACTAGGAGATGGGAGGGTCCTATTTATAGTCTTAGTGCAAATGGAAGTCAAACGAAGGGGTACATGGGCTTCAGCCCGCATCAGGCATCGGACGTCCGGAAGGTGTCGGACGTCCGGAGGCTCGGGAAGGTCCGGTCGTCTGGACTCGTTCGGACGTCCGTAGATTCTTCTCTGTCGTAGGTGCGTCGGTCGTCCGTAGCGGACCGGTCGTCCGGGGCTTCAGGAGGGTCCGAACGTCCAGAGGCTGTCGGTCGTCCGTAGTTCCGGCTCGGGAGGTCGTAGTCCGGACATCCGGTCAGCTCCGGTCGTCCGTAGGTTTGATTCTGGTGACGAAGTTCCGGACGTCCGGAGGGCGTCGGACGTCCGTGTCCTGGGAATCGTCGGACGTCCGGAAGGGGTCGGACGTCCGTGTCCCGGAAGCTTCAGCTGCATCCTTCTTCCTCTTCGACATACTTGGGGTCCTCGCCGTCTTGGCTCTTGCAAGTAGTAGATCCTTGGTTCGCCTCCATGTATCTGATTACACATAGAGTTTCGGAATGAGGTAGTAGCCATGTCTCATGGGTAGAAATAAGAAGTTCGGAGAGGAGCGAGTTCACCTTATCTTCAATAGCCTTGGCTCGGGCTCTTGTCATGGGTCCCGGTGGTGTTGAGGGGGATGTAGGCACGTCCGTGGGGATGAGTGGGGGATGCTCCGCATCAGAAGGGGGATGTCAATAGCTTCGAAACGAGCTAAAGAACGCGAAAATCGGACTCCGGATGTGGAAGTTATGGGCAAAACGGTGAAACTCGGAACGCTGAAACTGGGAGGAGCGGAAGTACCGCTCCGGAGGGCGGTAGTACCGCTTGTAAGCGGTAGTACCGCTTGGAATGGGCGGTAGTACCGCTCGTGTCGGGTTTTTTCGCAAAATCTGGCTCTGGGAGGGGCGGTAGTGCCGCTTGGAAGGGCGGTAGTACCGCTTGGAGGTGCTAAGCGGTAGTACCGCTTGGAAGGGCGGTAGTACCGCTCGTGTCGGGATTTTTCGCAAATCCGAATAGGGGCGCGATTTTGGGGCAGAAATGGGTGATTTCGGGGGCAAAATTGGAGAGATTTCGTGGATGGAAAGTGGGGAAACTTGGGGGAATGCTAGATCCACTTGAAACCAAGCAAATCCACGGATCAAAATCAACAAAACATCATCAAAACTAACAAATCACAAAAAAATTTGGGGCTATTTTTGGTGGGGATTTTCGGATTTAGGACGAAATCAACAAAATCAAGCTAGAAAAAGAGGGGTAGGGGCTCCAAAACGTGATCAACGTGGCTCATGATACCATAGATGATGTAGGGCGGAACCCTACGTGGACGATCTTTCACGTTTGGAGTGGGATCCCTCGAAGAACACGATGAACACGGGGAAGAACGGAGAGAAATCACAAGGGGAAACACTCAAGAACAAGTCCAATCACACATCCACTAGACAATCAAACACACAAGATCACAAGGTACATGAACAACAAAGGGAAAGATACAAGGTAAGGTTCATCTCCAAGAGGAGGTCTTGATGATATCCTAGACGGATCTTCCCGCAAGGGGGTCTTGATGATATCCCGCAGGATCTTCTCACATGGAGGTCTTGAACTCCATGGGAGTGGTCTCTCTCTCTCTCTCAAGAGTAGAGGTAGGAGCAAAGCTCACCTAAGAATGAGCTATCATATTTGCTATCCCTAGAAAGGAAGTGGAGGTGGTCTATTTATAGTCTAAGCCACGAAGGGGTAAGTGGGAGAGGATACAAGGCCAAGGCCAGCATGGCTTGCACAGACAAAGCGGGCGGTAGTACTGGCTCATGGCGGTAGTACCGCTTGAATGGTAGTACCGCTTGGAGGGGCGGTAGTACCGCTTTGGTGTGTTTTAGCGGTAGTACCGCTTGGAGTGGCGGTAGTACCGCTCGTGCTGGAGCGCCGTGTTCTCTTCCTCCTTCTCTTCCATGCTTCCCTCATGGACGGTGTAGTCGTTCCTTGGCGCTAGCACTCCTCCTCGACATCCGTGAAGCTCCGACAATACTTATGCATGCACACGGGAGAAGTGTCAAGTAGTATACCATCCTCGAAGGGGTCAAGTGAACACGTGTAAAGGAGAAGATTCACCTTTATGTATGAGAAGTAGAGGTTGCACGTGTCACTTGCCAAACGGACTCTTGACATGGTGATGACCGTAGGATGCTCCGCATCACAAGGACTAAGAGATTCGCGTATATAACCTTTGTCGAGCAGCTCCTGTACTTGACGCATAATCTCCTTCATCTCCTCTGGATTGGTACGGTATGGTGCAAGGTTGGGTAGCGATGCACCAGGAATTAAGTCAATTTGATGCTCAATCCTCGAATAGGTGGTAATCCCGGTGGCACGTCTTGTGGGAAGACGTCGGCGAACTCCTGCAAAATGTTATTGACAGCAGCGGGCAAAGAGGAAGGCACGTCCTCGAATGAAAATAATGCCTCTTTGCACACAAAAGCATAGCAAACAGATTTGCTAGAATCTAGCTCATCAATATCAGATTTGGTGGCAAATAAACATGCACTTTTCAGTTTAATTTCAGAAGCAACATTAGATGGTTTATTATTAGGCTTCATTTGTTGCTCAAATTCTTTTGCCACAATCTGATTTTCACTCCTATTTTTCTCCTGTTTTGCTTTATTAGCTCTATTAATATCATCTTTCAAAATGGAATCAGGAGTCATAGGAAGCAAAGTAATATTTTTATCCTTGTGAACAAGAGTATACTGATTGTTTCTACCATGGTGTACAGAATTTTTATCAAATTGCCATGGTCTACCAAGTAATAAGGAACATGCTTGCATAGGTACCACATCACAATCAACATAATCAGCATATGTAGAGATACTAAAATACACACGAACAAAGACGTGTTACCTTAACCTTGCCGCTGTTGTTGAACCATTGGATGTAGTAAGGATGTGGATGTGGTCTTGTGGCTAGAGAAAGCTTCTCCACCATATCCATGCTAGCCAAGTTGTTGCAGCTCCCTCCATCTATGATGACTTGAATAGAACGTTCCTTCACAACTCCCTTTGTATGGAACAAGTTATGCCTCTGATTTTGCTCAGCTTGTGTAACCTGCACACTCAAAACACGTTGAGCAACTAAACATTCATACCTGTCAGCATCTTCAGCAGCCATGTATTACGTCTCATGATCAGAATCATCTCCACCGTGTTCTTCATGTGTAATAAGAGCCAAAGTCTCTTCATCATAGTCACTAGCAGACTCATACCCACCATCCTCAGTAGCAATCATCACACGCTGAGATTGGCATTCTCTCGCAAAATGTCCTCTTCCCTTACAACGACGACAAATAGTATCACTTGTGTGCTGATGTAGGGCGGAACCCTACGTGGGCGATCTTTCACGTTGGAGCGGATCCCACGGGGGAATCATGAAGAACGAGCGGAAGAACACGAGGAAATCACGGAGAGGAACGAGGGAAAAACACTCAACCAACAAGGAATCGGTCACACAAATGCTAGATCAAAGAACACAAAGAGAGATACATGATTCAAGGTCAACAAAGGACGATACAAACGGTAGCCGTTCTTCTCCGAGAGGAGGTCTTGATGGGGTCCACCCTAGGAGGGGGTCTTGAATCCGCTTGGGGGATCTTCTCCGTAGAGGTCCTGATCTCGAAAGGAGAAGTAGCCAAGTGGATGAGCAAAGGCTCTCACACCGAAATATGAGCTAATCCAAAGCTAACCTAGAAAGGTGGGGAAGAAAGAGTATATATAGTCTAGGGGGCGAAGGGGTACAAGGGCTACGGCCCCAAACAAAGTCAACACTCAGGCGTCGGACGTCCGGAGGTCACCGGTCGTCCGGAGGCTCGACATGGTCCGAACGTCCGGAGGTCTTCGGACGTCCGTAGATTCGGTTCGGGCGTGCGTCGGTCGGACGTCCGAAGGCGGCCGGACGTCTGTAGATTCCATTCGGTGTCCAGCTGCGGACGTCCGAGGGCGTCGGTCGTCTGTGTCTTTGGAGAGGTGTCGGACGTCCGGAGTCTTCCGGTCGTCCGGCCGCTGGGGACTCCGCAGCTCCGTCTTTTTCCGTCTTCTCTTCCAGGCTTCCCTCGCGGATGGTGTAGGTGTTCCTTGGCGCTTGCACTCCTCCTCGTCGTCCGTGAAGCTCCGGTCATACCTATGCATGCACCCGAGTGGAGTGTCAAGTAGTATACCATCCTCGAAGGGGTCAAGTGAACACGTGTAAAGGAGAAGATTCACCTTTATGTATGAGAAGTAGAGGTCGCACGTGTCACTTGCCAAACGGACTCTTGACATGGTGATGACCGTAGGATGCTCCGCATCATCCCCTCCCCCTTGGAAAGGATCCGACCTCGGATCGAAAAACAAATCACCATGGGAAAGAGATGGAGGTGCCGTGTCAAAGTGGTCGATCACCAAGCTCTCGTCATCTTGAAGCTCGAAATTGGCACTCTCCAATGTCGTACCATCTTGTGATTCCTTCAAAAGGAGTAAATAGAACAAACACTTGGAAAAACAAATGTGGTTAGCGTTAGTGCAAAACCAAGCATTCAAGAGGTGATTCACCAAACAAGTGTTGTCATCAAGCATAGCATAGGGTGTGACAAAGGATTGTGACATGGCATGTAAGCATATCAATCGAGCACAAGCAAAAATATCATGGGAACAAGCATGTAACTGTGAGGTAGAGATGCAAATATGTGTGACAAGAGCATAAGCATCCACCTCAAGGTCATAGCAAGCATGCATAAAGCGCTCGACAAATGGTCGATGGTAGGCATAGGAAGTATTCACAACACCAAATAAAATGAAGTGTCTAAACACATTGGTCAAGTGCAAGACAATCCAAGCATAATGTGCATAGGGTGTAGTGAAGATAGTATGGCACTCAACACAATAGAAACAACAATTGTTCATCATGTGTGAGGCAATCAAGTGAATCATGTAACAAGCAAAGGGACATGGCATATGTGAAGAAATGATATTGGTGCAACCAAGCATATGATAGTAGCAAGTAGTCCGCGAATAGGATGCAACACACAAGGTATATATGTCATGAAGCATGGAAATGTGGGAATCATGGGTGAAAGCAATATCTCGAGTATGCGTGCAAATGGTGCAAGCAACACATGAAGTATGATCCACAATATCCAAGCTCAAAGAAGGATGTCACCTTGAAGGTGTGTCCTTGTGCATTCTTCACAATGCCGAAGTGGAAGCAAATGTGGTGTAGAAGCGATTCGTGGTAGAATGTATGAGGCTCGCTCTCAAGAGCTCGAATGGTCAACTCACGTGAAGTGGAAGTCGACACAAAGTCCAAGTATCCTACACATGCACAAAACAAAACGAAGAACGTATGCGCATGGTAGATGAACTCATCATCCATCATGATGGTTCTCATCCTTTGCACAAAACCATTAGAAGGACAAGTGCATGAATAATATGATGCAACAATGGCGATATTCATGGCACTAGGTATATGGTGCAAAGAGTTAAGACAAGCATGCTTCACAAGAATTATGTCAAAATCTCCAAATATATGCGAGAATGCTATGGGGGCAATCTCATGAGCAAGACGAGAATCATTGTTGCACTCAATACATGGCAAATCATCTAGCATGAGGGAGGCAACACATAGAGATATATGACAAGAAGCAATATGAATCATGTGCAAAGCATATAGATGGTTGTCATCAACCGCATGAAATGGTGATGCAACATAAGCAAGCATAATAATCAAGTCGTGCAAACTAGTGGAGCGAAGATGCAACACACTAGAAGAAATCATGGCAATCATGTCATGTAAACAAATAATAGGCATAGGGAATGCACATGACATATCGCAAGCACGAACACAAAGCAAGATCATAGTGTCATCATAGGCATGGGGCACAAAGCAATCATGGCAATACCAAACAATATCTCCACCACGCTTGCAAATATACATACAAGTACTAGAATCAATCATCATGTGTAATGCAAAGCATGGGTCACAAAAGCATGGCAAATGCATAGGAATGGGCATATCATGCAAAGTGAACATGGCAACATGGGCAAAAGATATATAATGGAGAACAACCCATAGCCAAGTGAGGGCCATGTAGAAGAAATGCGTGAAGTCTTTGCGCGAAGAGAGCGGTGGGAAAGTCACTCCATGGGATCCCAAATCATCGTTGCTCTCTAGAGCTCGTTTTGTCAACTCGTGGGATTGCGAGTGTGACAAGTATTCATGGGTACCAACACAAAAGAGACACAAACCAAAGAAATTGTGCGCGTGGTAAATGTACACATCATCCATCATGATGTGTATGTGCACATGTGAGTTAGCACAAGATAAGCATCGCTCAAAGAAATTTGATGCATGGTATAAGAACATGTCATCCATCATGAAAGAATAGTTATTATGTATGACACGATGGGGACACAAATTGAGAATGCAAGTATATGGCACATCAATATCATGTTTATTCATGGGGAGCATATGGTGCACACAAGTATTGGGATCATGCAATGGATAGGATGAATCAAAATCTCCTAAAATGTATGAGGAAACTATGGGGGTCTCCTCATGAGCAATATCGGAAACATCACATGGAGAAAATGGACAACATCCAAAACAATGCATATCCGAAGCTAGGTGGTCATGGCATGGCATATGAGATAAATGATGCAAAGGAAGCATATCAATATCATCACAAGAAAAACAAATGCCAATAACCATGGGCTTGTCGTCTATGCCATATGTGCAAATTGGGTTCATTTTAATGGCATATGCATAGTCACTATGAAGAGATTGCAAATAAGACATATGGTTGATCTCATGCATAGCATATGACAAGTCAAGCGGATTAGCAAACATGATGTGACCTAAAGAATTGTCACAAGAAATCCTATGTAACATGGCATCACAACTAATAAACTCCACATGAGAATCATCGTACTCATCATAAATGGGCAAATCATCACATGAGGAAATCATACTAGAATGAAGCATGTCAATAGGGTGATCAACATCATGCAAGCAATCAATGTCAAAATAGTCCACTAGTGGGACGAGAGCATCACCGTCACCTTTGTAACCTTTGTCATTCCACTCAAGTGGTGTAGGTGAGGTGGGGAAGACCAAATGGTGGTCATCTTCATCTTGATGGAACCATGTGGGGGGTGCATCATAGTCCACCATGGCCATCGTCTTGTCCAAAGGGAGGACGAAGTTGTCGAGGATCGGCGCGTCATCATAAATGGGACCTAGCACCAAATGAGAAGACACAATAGAGGTAGAGGTCAAGTTGTTAGAAATGCAAATGGCCTCACTAGACCTATCAACTATCTCACTCTCTCTATGTGGTGGTTCACTCACTCCCTGATGAGGACATCAATACCATTGTTACACCCACAGCCCCTACTGCTACATATACTGGACCAATTACTAGAGCTCGCGCACGCCAATTAAATTATCGGTACTTTCGTTTCTTGGTAATGATTCTAATGTTCATGAGAATGTGATGCTGCCTAAATTGGATACATTTGTTTTGCTTACAAATGAAGGCCCTAGCTTGGAGAAGGATGGACATTGAGCAAGAACAAGCATGGAGATAATGCCATGCGCAAGGGGAACAAGAACGGAGTTACAAGTGATGATTTCAGGACTTTGAAGCCACCATAATGGGTGCATGAAGCCTTGGACGAAATATACAAGATGCTACTTCATAAATGTCGTCCGAGGCTATTCTAGGTGCTGCGTCACCTTATTAGTGGGCCAGGCCCATGTAATTTCGAAATACTTAAGTATAGGCTGTTTTAGAGTCCGTATGTGTGGGGAAACAAGAGTTAGGGTTGATTTGGACCCCTCCACCAAGGGCCACGAAATTCCCCCTCTTCCTCCATATATACAGCCCTTAGGGCACCGTTTAGACCTTGGGTTTTGTTTAGATTAAAAGTCGCCATAGCTGCAACTTCGCGCATTTCGTTTGTGTTCAACGACTGCACAAAAGCGCCACAGAACCCCACCTTGATCAATAAAGCTTTCATCTTATATTCGCAATATCCAGATTGCAATCTCAGTTTCTTGCTTGTTCTTCGTTTGCTCGCAGGAAACAGGCCCTCGTGGTCGAGGTTGATCGTGCTCGGCGTGGTCAATAACCCTCGGAAGTTGGTTTAGCGATTGCTAAGGCGCGACGTCTCGCGTTCGTCGTAGTCGGATCGTCAAGGTTGACTCCCACAGAAACGATAGCCACCATCTCATCGAAACATCGGGACACCTTTGTCTCTATCAAGTGGTATCAGATTTTCAGGTTGCTCGGTGAGATTTTACAGTTTTTCGTAGATTAGATCGAGTCTGTTCTTCATACCTAAAGTCCACGAAAAAGCCACACAAAAAAATTAGGGTTAGTTCATCATATCCGAACCAATCGAGCCTTTGCATAATCTTTTAGGGTTTTTGCTTTGTTGAATTTGCGGTTGCATCGTCGTGTCAAGTTGCTGGTCTTAGAGTCTAGTCTTTTAGAGTTTGAGTTACGGTCATAAGTTGTCACGCCGCGCCGCACCATCATCATCGCCTTGCCATCTACCACCCTTCTTATCCGCCACCGCCTGAATCCGTATCCATATACCACCACCAATCCGTATCCATATACCACCACCAATCCGTATCCAAATACCACCACCAATCCGTATCCATATACCACCACCGCTACCATATACCACCACCGCTGCCATATACCACCACCATATATCCACCACCAATCCGAAGTTCTTCTCATATTAGGTTTGTTTTGAGATCCATCTAAATTCGATTCGTGTTTCCTTGCTGCAGTAGGTTTGAAAAAAAAGAGTCTGAAACCACCCTCGCTTAGGCCCAAAATTTTCTGAAAACGCACTTGTCAAAAAATTTTCTGCCTATCCTATTTTAGGTGTTTCTAAGTGTATTGAGACATCGCCGTTATAGAAAGTTTTTTGACCCGCTTCAGTTTTTGGGTCCGGCAGTCAAAAAAAAAATTTTTGGTCGAAAAATTTCGTGCCCATCCTGTCAGTTTGACCTGGGAAGAGTTTTGAGACACTCGCCATTATAGTGATTTTTAAAAAAAAAAAAAAAAGAGCAGCGCAAAAAAAAAAGCAGCGCAAAAAAAAAAGGAGCGAAAAAAAAATTCCAGAGTGTGCTTTTCCGTTGTTTCCGTGCAGCGCCGTGATTTTGTTAGTGTTCTAGGCTCGCGTCTCTAGCACGGTCTAGCCTAGGACCAGACAAGACTGTCGTCGTTGAGCGCTTATTCAACTTTGCATCTCTGAATTGATTATTGCTGACCCTTTTGCTACCATATTATAAGCCTTCCCAGCTCCACATACATCTACATCGTGCGCTTGACTCTCCACAGTAATCGCTCTATCCAAGCTTTGAGAGTTTTGACTACATCGGTTGCCGATCACCTTTCTTCTGGGTAAGAACTGGTAAGAATTTGAGATTTGCTTGACGGATTTGTGATCGTCCACCACACCACCACCACCACTTCCTAGTAGTCTGCCGAATCATATTCTTGTGTGTTTATATTGCTGCTAACCATGGCAGGATCACAAGCCGACGAGACCGACCGGGAGAACATGACAAACAAAGCGCTACATGATAAGTTTCAACAAATGATGAGTGGGCAGGTGGACGATGTGCTAAATAGATTTGAAGAGGCCATGGAGAAGATAGATGGCATTGAGAAGGCGTTCAAACAAAGCTCGATAACAAGTTTAATGAATTGCTCGCGTCTACCACCACCACCACCGGCTGCACCTAACGCACCTCTACTACAACAACAAGGACTACCTCCACATCGTGAAACAGCCCTCCGCCGAGCTTCCCGTGTCCCTCTTCACTGGCCAAGCTGCTTTGGTGCTGCTGTTGATACTTCTGTGGCTCCTGCTGCTGCGGCGGGGGAGGATGATTATGTAAGAGCTTACGAAGATGAGGTTGATCAACATCAGAACTACGTGCAACCACCAGGTCGTCCACATGCAAATAATGGCAATGTTGGGCTCCCCTTCAGTGCGAGATCATGACCATCTCCCTAAACTGAAATTGAATATTCCACCATTTGAGGGTAGATATGTTCTGATATATATCTTACTTGGGAGTTAGAAACTGAACAACGATTTACATGTTTACAATATCCCGAGGAGAGACGTGTTCTCGCTGCTGTTTGTGCTTTCACTAGCTTTGCATGTGTTTGGTGGTCTGAACATTGTAGATTATATCCTGTTCCAGCTACTTGGGCTGCTTTGAAAACTGCTATGCGTACTCGTTGGGTTCCACCATATTATCAGCGTGAATTACTTCAAAAATTGCAGCGCTTAAGACAAGGAAAAATTCGGTAGAAGAATATTATCGGGAATTACAAACTGGCTTGATTAGATGTGGTATTGTTGAGGAGAATGAAGCTATGCTTGCACGTTTTCGGGTGGATTAAATAGAGAGATTCAGACCATTCTAGACTACAAGGATTATAATAATATCACTCGATTATTCCATCTTGCTTGTAAATCTGAGCGTGAAGTGCAGGATCGATGTGCCTTGGCGCGGACTAACTTTTCTGCAGGTCGACCTTCATCATGGACACCACGTGCATCATCTACTTCCACACGTTCTACTACACCGCACCTCCGTGGCTGCCACCTCCAACCGTGATACAAGAAAGCAGGCACAACCACCACTATCGCCAAGAGTACACCTGCTGGGCCTACACAGAGCTCTTCTTCTTCCATGGCGTCAACAGGGCACACAAGTGATATTATTTGTCGTCGTTGTAAGGGAAGAGGACATTTTATGAGAGAATGCCAATCTCAGCGTGTGATGATTGCTACCGAGGATGGTGGGTATGAGTCGCTAGTGACTATGATGAAGAGACTTTGGCTCTTATTACACATGAAGAACACGGTGGAGATGATTCGATCTTGAGACGCAATACATGGCTGCTGAAGATGCTGACAGGTATGAATGTTTAGTTGCTCAACGTGTTTTGAGTGTGCAGGTTACACAAGCTGAGCAAAATCAGAGGCATAACTTGTTCCATACAAAGGGAGTTGTGAAGGAACGTTCTATTAGCGTCATCATAGATGGAGGGAGCTGCAACAACTTGCTAGCATGGATATGGTGGAGAAGCTTTCTCTCACCACAAGACCACATCCACATCCTTACTACATCCAATGGTTCAACAACAGCGGCAAGGTTAAGGTAACACGTCTGTTCGTGTGCATTTTAGTATCTCTACATATGCTGATTATGTTGATTGTGATGTGGTACCTATGCAAGCATGTTCCTTATTACTTGGTAGACCATGGCAATTTGATAAAAATTCTGTACACCATGGTAGAAACAATCAGTATACTCTTGTTCACAAGGATAAAAATATTACTTTGCTTCCTATGACTCCTGATTCCATTTTGAAAGATGATATTAATAGAGCTAATAAAGCAAAACAGGAGAAAAATAAGAGTGAAAATCAGATTGTGGCAAAAGAATTTGAGCAACAAATGAAGCCTAATAATAAACCATCTAATGTTGCTTCTGAAATTAAACTGAAAAGTGCATGTTTATTTGCCACCAAATCTGATATTGATGAGCTAGATTCTAGCAAATCTGTTTGCTATGCTTTTGTGTGCAAAGAGGCATTATTTTCATTCGAGGACGTGCCTTCCTCTTTGCCCCTGCTGTCACTAACATTTTGCAGGAGTTCACGACGTCTTCCCACAAGACGTGCCACCGGATTACCACCTATTCGAGGGATTGAGCATCAAATTGACTTAATTCCGGTGCATCGCTACCCAACCGCGCACCATACCGCACCAATCCAGAGGAGACGAAGGAGATTATTCGTCAAGCACAGGAGCTGCTCGACAAAGGTTATATCGCGAATCTCTTAGTCCTTGTGCTGTTCCTATTATACTAGTGCCTAAAAAGGATGGTACGTCGGCGTATGTGTGTTGATTGTAGAGGCATTAATAATATTACTATTCGTTATCGTCATCCTATTCCTAGGCTAGATGATATGCTTGATGAATTGAGTGGCTCTACAATATTCTCCAAAGTTGATTTATGAGTGGATACCATCAAATTCGTATGAAATTGGGAGATGAATGGAAAACATCATTTAAAACTAAGTTTGGATTATATGAGTGGTTAGTCATGCCTTTTGGGTTAACTAATGCACCTAGTACTTTCATGAGATTAATGAGCGAAGTTTTACGTGCTTTCATTGGACGATTTGTGGTAGTTTACTTTGATGATATACTGATTTATAGCAAATCTTTGGAAGAACATTTGGAACATTTACGTGATGTTTTAATGCTCTACGTGATGCACGTTTGTTTGGTAACCTTGGGAAGTGCACCTTTTGCACCGACCGAGTATCTTTTCTTGGCTATGTTGTTACTCCACAGGAATTGAAGTTGATAAAGCCAAGATTGAAGCTATTGAGAGTTGGCCGCAGCCCAAAACGGTCACACAAGTGAGGAGTTTTCTTGGACTCGCTGGTTTCTATAGGCGTTTTGTGAGAGACTTTAGCACCATTGCTGCACCTCTCAATGAGCTTACAAAGAAGGATGTGCCTTTTGTTTGGGGTACCGCACGGAAGAAGCCTTCACGGTATTGAAAGATAAGTTGACACATGCTCCTTTACTCCAACTTCCCGACTTTAATAAGACTTTTGAGCTTGAATGTGATGCTAGTGGAATTGGATTAGGAGGTGTGTTATTACAAGATGGCAAACCTGTTGCATACTTTTACGAAAAATTGAGTGGGCCTAGTCTGAACTATTCTACTTATGACAAAGAATTATATGCTCTTGTTAGGACTTTAGAGACATGGCAACATTATTTATGGCCCAAAGAATTTGTTATACATTCGATCATGAATCTTTGAAACATATTAAAAGTCAAGCTAAACTGAATCGTAGACATGCTAAATGGGTTGAATTCATTGAGACTTTCCTTATGTCATTAAACACAAGAAGGGTAAAGAAAATGTTATTGCTTGATGCTTTGTCTCATCGATATACTATGCTTTCACAACTTGACTTCAAAATATTTGGTTTGGAGACCATCAAAGATCAATATGTGCATGATGCTGATTTTAAAGATGTAATGCAGAATTGTAAAGAAGGAAGAACATGGAACAAGTTCGTTATTAATGATGGTTTTGTGTTCCGTGCTAACAAGCTATGCATTCCTGCTAGCTCTGTTCGTCTTTTGTTGTTGCAGGAGGCGCATGGAGGAGGATTAATGGGACACTTTGGCGCCAAGAAGACGGAGGATATACTTGCTACACATTTCTTTTGGCCAAAGATGAGACGGGATGTTGAGCGTTTTGTTGCTCGCTGCACTACATGTCAAAAAGCTAAGTCACGACTCAATCCTCATGGTTTATATATGCCTTTGCTGTGCCTAGTGTTCCTTGGGAGGATATATCTATGGACTTTGTTTTAGGTTTACCTCGAACAAAGAAGGGAGGGATAGCATATTTGTTGTCGTGGATAGATTCTCGAAAATGGCACACTTTATACCATGTCATAAAAGCGATGATCTTTGTTAATGTTGCTGATTTGTTCTTTCGTGAAATTATTCGCTTGCATGGTGTGCCAAATACTATTGTTTCAGATCGTGATACTAAATTTCTTAGCCACTTTTGGAGATGTTTATGGGCTAAGTTGGGGACTAAACTGCTTTTTAGTACTACTTGTCACCCCAAACCGATGGACAAACTGAAGTAGTCAATAGAACATTGTCTACTATGCTTAGGGCTGTTTTGAAGAATAATAAGAAAATGTGGGAAGAATGCTTGCCTCATATTGAATTTGCTTATAATCGTTCATTGCATTCTACTACTAAGATGTGCCCTTTTGAAATTGTGTATGGCTTCCTACCTCGTGCACCTATTGATTTGTTGCCTCTTCCATCTTCGGAGAAAGTTAATTTTGATGCTAAAGAACGTGCTGAATTGATTTTAAAATGCATGAGTTAACTAAGGAAAACATTGAGCGTATGAATGCTAAATATAAACTTGCTGGAGATAAGGGTAGAAAACATGTTGTCTTTGCACCGGAGATCTTGTTTGGTTACATTTGCGTAAGGATAGGTTTCCTAATTTGCGCAAATCAAAGCTAATGCCACGTCTTGATGGTCCATTTAAGGTGTTAGAGAAAATAAATGATAATGCATATAAACTTGAGTTGCCTGCAGATTTTGGGGTTAGTCCCACTTTTAACATTGCAGATTTGAAGCCTTATTTGGGTGAGGAATATGAGCTTCCGTCGAGGACGACTTCATTTCAAGAAGGGAGGATGATGAGGACATCAATACCATTGTTACACCCACAGCCCCTCTTGCTACATATATTGGACCAATTACTAGAGCTCGCATTACGCCAATTAAATTATCAGTACTTTCGTTTCTTGGTAATGATTCTAATGTTCATGAGAATATGATGCTGCCTAAATTGGATACATTTGTTTTGCTTACAAATGAAGGCCCTAGCTTGGAGAAGGATGGACATTGGAGCAAGAACAAGCATGGAGATAATGCCATGCTAAGGGGAACAAGAACGGAGTTACAAGTGATGATTTCAGGACTTTGAAGCCACCATAATGGGTGCATGAAGCCTTGGACGAAATATACAAGATGCTACTTCATAAATGTCGTCCCGAGGCTATTCTAGGTGCTGCGTCACCTTATTAGTGGGCCAGCCCATGTAATTTCGAAATACTTAAGTATAGGCTGTTTTAGAGTCCGTATGTGTGGGGAAACAAGAGTTAGGGTTGATTTGGACCCCTCCACCAAGGGCCACGAAATTCCCCCTCTTCCTCCATATATACAGCCCTTAGGGCACCGTTTAGACCTTGGGTTTTGTTTAGATTAAAAGTCGCCATAGCTGCAACTTCTGCGTTTCGTTTGTGTTCAACGACTGCACAAAGGCGCCACAGAACCCCACCTTGATCAATAAAGCTTTCATCTTATATTCGCAATATCCAGATTGCAATCTCAGTTTCTTGCTTGTTCTTCGTTTGCTCGCAGGAAACAGGCCCTCGTGGTCGAGTTGATCGTGCTCGGCGTGGTCAATAACCCTCGGAAGTTGGTTTAGCGATTGCTAAGGCGCGACGTCTCGCACGTTCGTAGTCGGATCGTCAAGGTCGACTCCCACAGAAACGATAGCCACCATCTCATCGAAACATCGGGACACCTTTGTCTCTATCACTCCCTCAAAATAGGTGCACTCAAACTCACGTATGGTGGAGTCACTCATCTCACTCAAGTGGTGGGGGTTGTGGCTCTCCTCACATGGGAATTGGGGCAACACATATATGGGGCTAGTGGTGCAGTCACTCTCACTCTCAATATGGTGGCTCAAGTCACTCAATTCATCGGATGTCGCCGTGGTCGAAGGGAAAATCCCATGTTCAACCGTCTCGTAGTCGTCGTCGTGGATGAAGGCCGAAGATGGCACATCATCGCTCTCACCTCCTAAGATGGAAGCATCATCCTTGCTCGCCACCTTGTCGCTTGCCTCCAAAGCTTGGTCCTTGAAGGTCTCCGTAGTCGTACTTGTCGCCGCACCATCTTGAAAAAGAGTCAAGGTAGACTCGGCATCATCAATGCCACAAAGAGGGATGGCGGTGAAGTCGCACTTGGGAGCATCGTCTTGGAGCTTGTCGGGCTTGGACATCGTGGTGGTACTAGCCTCATGCTTGTCGTAGAGCTTGGTCTCCACGAAGTTTGCTTGGGGTGGAGAAGCGTTGGCCTTCATGAGTTCTTGTTCCGCCTTGAGAGCACCAATGTAGTAGTCGTCGATGGACTTGTAGTTCTCGAGGAAGATGGTCTTGGAGATGTCGTTGTAATCCCATCATGAAGTGGAACTTCATTGACATGGGGTCGCCCACGCCGGCTCGTCGAAGGCGATCTTCATCTCCTTGAAGTACGCGTCGATGGACTTGGATCCTTGGATGGTGTTCTCCAATTGGCGTCGAAGTTGTTCCGTGTAGGTTGGAGGCACGAACTCTCGCCGCAAAGCTCTCTTCATCTTGGGCCAACTCATCTCGTAGCACTCCGAAGGTGTGTGAAGCCACCATGTCGAGGCGTAGTCGTGGAAGTTTCTTGTGGCACACTTCACTTGATCTTCGGGAGGAACTTGATGTAGCTTGAGGTAGTCGTCCATCAAACGCTCCCACTCGAGGTACTCCTCGGGTTCTTGAGTCCCATAGAAAGGAATCTCGTGGTCGATGTCGAGGTCGTAGTAGCTCGTGGAAGTCGCGGACTTGAGCTTGGGGAGCTTCTCTTGAGCGTAGTGTTGGGGTGCTTGTTGGCGAAGATGCCGAATATCCGAAGGCGAAGATGCCTTGAAGTCGCTTGGCGAAGATGCCAAGGGAGATGGTGAAGTCGTTGAGCGGTTGTTGATGGTGAGCTCTTGACCTTCACGTTCTTGTTGATGATGGTGTCGATGCCGATGTGATGTTGCCGGAGATGGTCGCGCGGAAGGATGTGCTCTTGAGCGTCTTCTCGAAGATGAGGAAGATCGCTTGTAGGACTTGATGAGGGATTTGATCTCCTCCATTTTAGCTTGCATCTTGGCGTTGGAGTTGTTGTTCGTGGCATCGAACTAAATGCGTTGTTGTTGTAGACCGAAGGTGAAATGCCTTGCCTATCCATCACAAGACTCGAGCAAATATGAGTGGGAGAAAGAGAAGAACTTATACCAATGTACCTTGACCGATGTTGAAAATGAATCAAGTTCACTCAAATGCGGACAATGAAATAGCACTATTGGTACCAATCCTTGTCGGTTCTCACACCTACACAAGTAAAGCTTATGGAGGAGCTCGGTGAGGATAGTGGCACAAAATTTAATGCAAAATGTTAGCAAGAGTCAATAATGTTGAAAGAGATTCACAAATTCGCAAGTGAAACAAATGGACCAATAGCAATATGAGGCACACGGAAACACACACACGGATAGATAAATGGGGTCGTGCAACCAAGGAATGAGCTCAAAATGTGGAATCCACCAAAACGCTCGTGTTGCACAACTCAAGAGAGACGCTAGCACGATTGCTCAATAGGCGGATACGACACTTGTGCACAACCTATAAGATGCAAAATGGATAAACTATCCCAAGTATGCTATGTATGTATGGTTCCCGGTGTTTCTCAAGATGATCCAAGATGATCGGATATGACAATCTTGTATGCAATGTGGTTATGATGCTATGGCACTTGCTTACAAGCTCTTTGCTCTCTCTTTTTCTTTGCTTAAAAGCTTATTCTCTTTTTTTTCTTTTATGTATGGCCACTTTGCACAATGCACAAACCAAGATAGCAATTGTGTATATGCGGGAACAAACTTGAGACACAATATGATATGGTATGTATGCAATGGATTGTGTAGATCACTAATGTGCACAAGTAACGTGGCCCA